>PNEQ01038521.1:35312-76903 GCA_003012365.1 Medauroidea extradentata | reverse complement strand
CCTCTTTCTCTGGCCAGCAGATCTACAGGCAACACTCCAGCCAGCTGGAGCAGGTGAGAGGGGTGAGGTCAACGTCTCGTCACGGGTCTCGAACTCGAGACGTCTCTTAGCCTCACCCCATCGCAGCTCCATGAATGGCCGCCATGTCAGTGTACTTGCACAGCACTGAAGGATGCAGGCGACGCTAGAGGCGAGGAATTTGGCGACGCCTGCATAATGCGACGACGATGTGACCAGCTCACCGCACTTGAAGGCGACGCCTCCTCGCTCGCTACACGCTTGCGCAGCAGCCTGCAGAGGCCAGAAGGTTCGGGAGCGCCTGGTGTTGCTCGCGCAATATAGCATGTAGAGCTATTTGTGATGATTATGGTGCTAACTGCGGTGCCTGCGGAGCTATTTGCGGAGCCTGCGGAGCTGATTGCAGATCATGCGGAGCTAATTGCAGATCATGCAGAGCATGCGGAGCTATGTGCAAAGCCTGCGGAGCTTACTGCAGATCAAGCAGAGCATGCGGAGCTATGTGCGGAGCCTGCGGAGCTAATTGTGGAGTTATGTGTGGAGCATGAGGCGGAGCATGAGGAGGAGCTTGCAGAGGTGTGTGAGGAACATGCATAGTTGTGTTAGGAGCTAAATGCAGAGCATGCGGAGCTATGTGCGAAGCCTGCGGAGCTTACTGCAGATCATGTGAGGCTAATTGCGGAGCTATGTGTGGAGCCTGCGGTACTAATTGCGGAGCTATGTGAGGAGCATGAGGAGGAGAATGAGGAGGAGCGAGCAGAGATGTGTGAGGAGCATGCATAGTTGTGTGAGGAGCATGTATAGTTGTGTGAGGAGCAAAATGCTGTGTCTGCGGTGCTAATTGTGGTGCTGTGATGGTTGTGGTGCTAATTGTGGTGATATGTGTAGAACCCACAATGTATAGTGAGAAGCTCTTCTGTAGGTTCTAAAATGTATTTTCATATCAGTCCGAGTATACTTATTTTGGCAAACTTCACACAGAAATTTTATTTTTGAAGTTTTAATCTTAATTACGTCTATATACACTGTGGAAAGTATCGTGCTGCCTTGAAGGACGTCAAGAGTGGAAGAGTGCTTGTGAATGTCAAAGGTTAGAAATGTGAGCACAACTACAAACACGAAAAAACACTTTTCTTACAAAAAATACTTACTTTTAAAAAAGTATGTGAGGAGCAGAAAGAAGCGACCTCTCGAGACGTGATCAGGCGCTCAGGCAGCACTACAAGCACGAACGTTTGGCGTGAAGGGCTCGACGTAGTAGCACTGATATCCAACAGGAATTCACATCAGTGTTAAAAACTTGCGTAGAAAAACTCTTGTATGAGGCAGCTTGGACAAGGTTAGACTACTAGCAGCATAGAAACAGTATGTTGAATTTATGTTAAGAATCACGAGTCAAAACATATCGCGATTAGTTAGAAAAACACTCTAGAAAGTTATACTACTAACAGCATAAAAACAGTATGTTGAATTGATGTTAAGATACGTGAGTCAAAAATATCACGAATAATTAGAAAAAAATCACTACAAGGTTATACTACTAGCAGCATAGAATTAGTATGTTGAATTGCTTAGATGAACGTGTTAAAAATGTCACGAATAGTTTTTTTTCTAGCAGATTTGTTTACATCGAACTACTTTTTAAATACGAAAGAAAAAGTTATGTTTACAGACTACAATTTGCATATTAAAAAATTTACATAGAAAACCAATATTGTTACTTTTTAAATACGAAAGAAAAAGTTATGTTTACAGACTACAATTTGCATATTAAAAAATTTACATAGAAAACCAATATTGTTAAAGTGCAATATTACTGGAGAAATAAAAACAGGGAAATTAAGTACACACTGAAGAACGGAATTATTATAAAATTGAACTTTTTAAAACACTTAGCATGTACCTGAAAGAGTCTCAGCTCTGTATGCTGTGGACGATGAACGCGAAACCTTGACGCAATTAACTTCTACCGTAATGGTGCTGGCGAACGACGGAGTTTTCGTAGAGTACCTGCTACGTCGGATGCTGGCGAAAACGACAAGGTTGATTTCTGATCAAACAACCCTTTATATAGACTTGCGGCAGTGATAGGGGAAAGTTGTCTTCTCAGCGGAAGGGAGGATTTTTTTCCCGTGGCAAGACTCTCGAACATTTTTTCAACACGCATACCAAGGACGGCACCATTTCAGGTCTAGAATAAAAACTGTCGCAGTTCTGTACGGCTTCCCTGCACCTTGCTACAAAATACGCTCACAGCATATTACACTTTTAACTTGCCCATAGAAGCTAAATTTATATTACATTTGAATATAACATACATATTTTATACTTGCAGGATATAACTTTTTTCTCTCGACGAAATCCTACTTGTGTATGTTGGCAATTTAATGCACATAAACTTTTCTTCGCGCTTACAGTATATTACACTTTTAACCTACACATGGCAGCTATTTATATTTCATTTGAAAATAACATGCATTTTTTATACTTGCACGATGTAACTATTTTTCTCTTGACAAAAACCTACTTGTGTATGTTAGCAATTTAATGTACATATACTCATTTTCTACTCCTTTATAGCAATAATGACATTGGGTGTGAGGAATAAAACAGTGTGTAGTATTTTTACAAATTTATTTTTTTAAGCAAATAATATTTTTCATACAAGACACGCAAAGTTTTCAAACAAGAAAAGTAACTTTCTTAAAAGCAAATCTTTTCAAACAAGACAAGCAAATTTTTATGAAACAAGAAACCTAAGAACATGATCGGGAATATATACACAACAGTATTATTTTCAGTAAACTTTAAACAGCAATGTATTAAAATATTTTTTAGCCAGGGTTACAACATTAATGGAGAGAAGCACATTTTCAGCATGGTTTTGTAAACAAATAAGATTTAAAAAATCAGTTTTTTTTAGGTATTTCGGGACACAGTATTTTTATACAGAAAATGACTTTCAATTTTTTTTACACATTTCAGTTTTTCTTAGCACAAGTATTTTTCATTACTTTATTTTATTATCAGAGTCAGGAAACATATTTTTTAAAAATATATTTTGAACAATAGTTTCAACTTTCGATTCGAGCCAGGTCTCGTCAATGGTGTATAGAGACGTCGACGTTGCACTAGCACATACTTTCTTCTTCGCCGATTTAGCGATGGTTTTCTTGCTAGGTCCTGTGGGAACACCATCACTCTTCCTACATTTAGGACGAGTGTTTGGTCTACGAACCTCTTCTGTGGGTTTCTGGCGACGTCTCGGGCAGCATGTCGAACAGCGGCAACGTCTCAGGCTGCAGTGGAGATAACGGCACTGATGACATATCTGGTGATAACAGTTACAGGTAGAAACTGGATGTTGTAGCACAGTCTGGAGCGTGGATCTGCTTTTTTACCATTTTTTTTGCAAAGTCAGTAACGTCTTCTGGCGCACAGGGCAACTTGGTTTCTGCTTGCAAATAATGTACGTAGCACTGACCATAAGACGAACAATCAATAATTTGCTGAGTGGGTTCATATAATGTTGTATCAAGTGTAAATAGCGTATGGTACATCGAATCGCATTCTTCAGTGTATGTTCTTAATAGTCCTTTGCTCCAATAAGAATAAGTCACTTTACTCAGGTCAGGCACTGCGCTCACATACTGATTGGCGGGACGCAACATGTCCATGTTTGCTCGGCGGTAGATGACGATCGACTGACAGCGACACCATTATTTTTTCTACCTGGAAAGGATTCCGTCATCTTCTGAATATCCGACCCATTAGTAGCAGCATACGAAGCATGACGTCACGTGTGTCTTCATAGCAGCGACATTTGCTGAGGCAAGGAAATTCGTCTTCGAAAGTTGAATTACATCCGTCAGTCATTGTTGATCAACATCTACATGGCAGTTTCATGTTTAGATATATGACACACCTCAGGAGAACATGACATGTCCAGTACAGTACCTCAAGCGTGCAGTAAAGTCCAGTGCTGATAACTCCAGTAGAAAATTTCGCTATCGTCGTCCATATAACACAGTCCAAAATCAGTCCATTCAACGTTGTCTGAGAAACAAAAAATTCTTTAAGAAAAGTTGAGCTCGTTCATATTTTTTTTTCCGTTCTCTGCTCGTTTCAAACCACCATAGGTAATGTGCACTCGTGAGATGTTTAAAGCTGCTATGTTTTCCTCCTTGATTAATTGCACGTAACATTTTGGCAAGTGCACACACGTATATCCGTCCATCACACAAGTGATACTTTTCCCATAAGGCGTATCTACTAGCCGGAAATCTGCGGCAACGTATTTTTTACCAATTTCTAAATCGCCGAGTTTCTTGTACTGTATTGAGCTATTCAGCTTTTCAAAGAGCCTGTTCATTCTGCCAATCACTATTACAGCAACGTTAGAGCGGAGGAAACTAGATATGGTTCTCGATGTTACACCGGCTTTTATAGTATCATCCTTCAAGTAGTAGGTGATAAATCAGAGCCATCCCCTCAATTCTATATCCCCACCTCACGTTTGCATTTTGCTGGAAGAACCTCAAGTTGTTAAGGGTGCTGGAGAAATAATCAGTTGTAATTTCCAGTTTACAAATATTTCATGATTATGAAAGCACGTTCATTTTTATTACTAAAAATTAAAAATAGTGTACATATAAAAATATCTTCTGTTAAAGATAAACAATCATATTTCTTGACAGTCTTAGCAGACATACGCCCTAGCCTTACGAGTGTAGTCGTAAAAGGCTTATGTGGTATACATAAACCTTTTATATATTTATATTTTACCTTTTTCATAATTTTTTAAAGATTTCGTAATATTGCACTTGACAATTGTTTTTGTGTGTAGTCACAGTATAGGCATAACCTTAACAATATACTTAGATGTATGTTTAATATATTTCTTAACACGTTAACTGCCATGCCAAAATCATATAACTTAAGGCCAGAAGCAAAAAAAAATAATTTTAGGTTTGAATATGTTTTAAAATACTTTTAGAAGACTTTTTTGTAATGAATCAATCATTTTGGATAAAAATTTTGCATAAATTTTAGTGCGGACACTGGTGTCCACTGTGGCGCCACAGTATTTTTATTTGCTGTGCGCCGAGCGGACACACGAGCGGACACAATAAGCCGACCACAGCACAGACCTATCTGATGTCCGACACTACTAGGAACTCTTTAGAGCTGTGGCGTGCACTCTCTCGTCTATTCTCGTTTATGTCTGGAACCTGAGCAGCCTCTTTTATATCTGGTGCCTGAACAGTCGGGGCGTGATTTACGCTGTGTTGGTTTGTGGTTTACTGTAATATGAGTGACAAGAAAATTATTTTTTCGAGTCGAACAAATAAATTGGTTTCCGCGGCGATTTCGCTGTCAGCAAAACGTAAATGGAATGAAGATAGTGGTAACGGTAAGTGTAAGTGGAATGTGTAAAATATTTTTAGTTTGTAAATATGTAAATGTACAAGTTTTACCTTTTATTATAAAGTGATTCTCTTCATTCTAATGTATTTCAGTGACAAAATAAATGCTTTCTCGAAAAAAATGCCCATTGTTGCATCTAAAACTAGGTGAAGAGATTATGGCAGCTTTTATCAGCTAAGGTCTTTAGAATAGATAAGGGTGAACAATGTGAGTCTGGGGCAACATAGGAATGAAAGGGTAGGGGAACAGAAGATCTCTGAGAAAACCCACCCACCAGCGACATTGTTCGGCTCGATTACCACTTGCGAAATTCTAGAGCTACCCACCCAGGGATTGAACAGATGTGAATATTCCTCGAATTTCTTGAGAAATGTTTGTTTACAATTAGATTGGTTTAAAACTGTTAATACATAAAGTTAGACCAACATAAATTAGAATATTGAAAGAATACTTAATGCATTAGCGTGTCCAGCCACTCCCAGATAAGACGTACTTTGCCTCGTAATAGAACAAATAGAAAAAGTGCTTGTGCCACTAGTTACTACCTTTTTATTTTATTTTTGAATCTTAGGTTGCTTTACTAGTACATAGTTTATTAAGGTATTTTATTTTGGCAAAGTCTCATTTCTCCTTTTGATTATTCCAACAGTTTTTTATATCTCTTAATATCTATTGAATACCATAATACTGTAACATTTAAAGTTTTGTTTTGATACCTTTTCATGTAATGGCTGCTTTGCCCACATTCTAAGATAGTGCTCTATACAAGTTTGTGTTCTTTGTATTTGTTCTGTGCTACACTAGGTGGCAACTGTGTACACATTTGAGAACTTTACAATAACCACAGCCATGTTAGTTGGATAAACCAACATTTTGTGCTATTTGTTTTATCAGCCCTTAATAAGGTATTGTTATGCTGGAAATTCTGGTAATATTGTTTTATTAATTTGTGAATGCATTACTTTCATTATTACTAATTCTAAATTCTAAATATGTAAGTTTTATAACTACAAACGAGTTAGACAATTTTCGATACTATCGATCTCAGTGCGCTTGCGATATGCTAAGCTGACCTTCTTCCTTTCATCTCTACATAATGTAACGACCTTGACGGGTTTTTTTTTCTGTTCTTGCTCATCGCAGGAAAATGCGAAAACTTAGTTGAATCCGCCTTTGGGTGAGTTATTATGTTTTTTATCGTTCGGTGTTCTATTTGCCTTGCATTTTTCTCTGTTCTCATGCTATTTGTATCGTTTATACAGCGGTCCATGCTGCCGGGCTTGATGTGTCCATGCTGTAACCGTGATGGGAGCTTATTAGTTGTATGTTGATGTTATGGCCTAGTTTTCTCCTGAATTGTACCTCCATACAAGTCCTCGGAGGACCTGAGTGACTCCCACGCCTGAATTTCAGGAAAGCTTTTTTTTCTCTTTCTTGCCATTGGCCTTCGTCACCATGCGCCTTGTTTCGGCCGCACTGAGATATTTTTTTTGACTTAGCAACCTATAAATTATGATAAAATAATCAAGAATATTAATTCAATATTTTTTTGGACTTAGCCGAGAAATTGTGTTAAAATAATCTTCAAAGTTTTTAACTTAATTTTTTTATACTAAAGTTCTGAATAATTTTATTACAATATGTAACAGCAAGGTGTATTTTAACGTACCTAAAGTATTCGGGGCGCCCCAATCTGTCAATTCTTTTACGCTATCAAACTTAACTTTCTCAAGCAACTTAAATAAATATAAAAAAATTTAATAATTTTTCTTTCTTCTTTGTTAAGTTGTGTGATGTTACAAAGAATTTAACACTTATGTCTTATCATGTTAATGTTGTTGCTTGTTACGGAGATTATATATATATATATATATATAGACAACTCGAATTTGTGATCTTTTTAACTATCTTTTTAAATATTGATCAGTATAAACACTTTTATTTAACCTTCTTAAATATAACTTGTGTTCCTACTTTTTAGTTGTTAATTTGTGGTTCTGCAACCACACTTTTGAATAATTAATAGTGGAGAATTATGAACCTCGGCACTTTTTTGCTTTCAACTATTTATGGAAAATTTCCACACCAGTCGGAACCAGGTCCACGTGTGGGTCGTCTGCCTTCCCAGCGTGTTACTGAGTCCTGCTTATTCTGAGTCTTGGCCCAGAATGGCTTGCTTAAATTAGTTCATTTTGGGTAGGCGGTGCAACTCAGCTCATTTGGTATCAGAGGGTGTGGTTCTGCACTTGTGTGGTTTTCTTTGCATGCTTTATGCATGTTGTATTTGCTCCACCCGTTGACCAGAATGGTGGGCGTGGTGATGCACATTTAGTTCTTTTGTGTAAGTTATTCTAGGTTAAGCAGTGTTTTGTGTTTCGATTATTTTGTGTTTGGGTATTTTATGATGACAGTTTCGATAGTACCAACACCTCCTTCGTGAGGAACTGGTTTGTGAGTTAAAGTTGCGTGGTCTCCAGCATGCTGAAGGGGCACATTTCCCTACTCTGCATACTTCATTGCGCAGTGCCCTTCAGGCTGATACCCCCCTCCCCTAGATGTAAGTAATCTAGTAAATTTAGATTGCAGTTCTGAATACGAAACATGCGCCACAAAATTGCTTGTGCTAATTGAATTGATGGGTGATTTAGAAGGTGCCTTGTGCCTCCAGGCTCTTCCTCGGTTACGAAACCATCTTGTATATCTGGACAGGCGGGTAAATAATCTTTTAATAGCGCATGCTGATGACCTTAGCGAGATTCAAAAGTGTTCTTTAAATAGTTTCTTGACACAGTTGCTTCTTTATCTGACCAACTATCTCAGAAATAAACTGAGTTGCGTAGTGTTGTTACGAGTGAAGCTCCTGTTACCTCTATTATTAAGCAATTTCAGAATTTTAATTTAGGTGGACCTAACACCTCGGTTACCTTACATTCTAGTGTCCCAAACACATTTTCTAACCCTACTGCGCTAACTTGCCCTCTCACACTTGGTAGTGGAGGTATTTTCACTACTACTTGTTCTGACTTGCATCCAAATCCTGGTGCATTAGTTACACTACATGTAACTGTGTCATCTACTGTTGCTCGTTCTAATTTCCAAGCTCCTTGTACTGTTTTTGGTAAGATTTTCCATCCCTTAGAGAGGATGCTTAAAGAGTTCCCTAGTACTGATGGGTTGCATGTGCCCAGGTTTCAAGAATTCTTAAACACATTGTTGAGTTATATCAGGGTAACACTATTCCTGAACCACAGTAGCTAGAAGTCATTTACCCATTTACCCATGGTCCATTGGGTGAGCATATGCAAATTGATATTGCTCAGTCTGTCAGTTTTGGTACTTTTCTGATGACATTTTATGTATCTTTGTACCATCCAGTCTCTTAACTGAACTACATTTATAACATCATAACTGACTTCAAGACCCTGTCGAGTCACTCTCAGTGTATGTTAGCAGTATTAAATAGGCTGCGGTGGTATTAAGTTTGTGCCTTCCTGAGAGTGAAATTTTTGAAAATATTCTTGAAGGATTGACACCACAAGATCACTCACGATTAGTTTTTCACAGTAAACCTACGAATTTTATAGATCTTGACTGAATGTGTATACACCCACAAAATGTGTGCTGTGTTGACCAGAAGCGTGAAAAAGCTTATGTTTCAAACCCTTTAGAGGTGGATATCGGAACAAACGTCAGGGTGATAAGTCCAATATTTGTCATATTCAAGGTGAACGCCCTAATGAAGCTAAAGGGGTTTCAAATCTTTCCAAATTTCCACCAAATTTAGGTCAACAATATAAGAGGCCTGTGTGCCACTATTGTAAGATAATTGGTCACATTGCACCCAATTGTTGGAAACTAAAAACGACCAGTGCGAGGCCGAAAGGTGAGCAGTGGTCCTTGCATTTCAAAAGGGTCAAGTTACTCTCAGATAAATGCTCACGTTTTACAGTTTGTTAATATTTGTCACCTTTTTCCCAATGTTGTGGAAATTTCATGTGTTAGTACCCCATGTATTGAAGTTACTTTAGGGTCTTTCCAAGTTAACACTCTTGTTGACTCTGGTTCAGTGTGATCCATCCTCTCTGGTAAATTATTTGAGTAACTCAAAGCTTCAAATTTAATAAGGTCTGTAGAACCTAACGTCTTCAAATGTTACATGGCGTCTAATGACCCATTGCCAATATCTTGTTCTGCTACATTTGAACTAAATTTTTTTAGTTTTACTTGGATGTTTAAGTGTCTTGTTGCTGAAAACTTTTAGTATTGATTTCATTCTTAGTGCTAACTTCGTGAGAATGTCTGAGTTAATTCTTGTTATTCAAGCTAATCAGGCATTCTTCAAATTTCGTACTCAGCAGAAAATTCCTTTTGCTGGTCGAAATCAGCACTTATTCTCCCACCTCAGAAATCAGTGCTGAGTTAGGTGATGAAAATTCTGTAAACCCCTTTGGGCATTAAGATAAAAAAGAACTAGTGGCAATTCAGGATCTTTGTAGCCAGTTTCTCAAGGTACTTACTTCTGAATTAGGTCTGACTAAGCTTATTGATTATGAAATTAAATTACTAAATAAAGAACCAGTTAAAAGTCAACCTTACAGTTTAGCACCTCTGAAAATGAAGTTATTGAAACACCAAATGCAGGACCTTATTAATACGGGTGTTATTGAGCAATCCGCCTCTCGGTATGCGAGTCCTGCCTTTCTTGTACCTAAAGCTAACACGAAGGACCGCTTAGTGATTGTCTACCGCAAATTCAACCAAAAGAGAGAAATTGAGTCAGTTACTCTTCCTGACATTCATTCTGATTTCCTTTGGTTTAGTAAATCTAAAATTTTTACCACTCTTGTTTGAACGCAGCATATCACCAAATAGCTCTGGCTAATGATTCAAAACCTATTACCAGCTTTTGTGTCCCTTGAAACTTGTATCAGTTCACTCGTGTACATTTCGGCTTGGCTACTGGTGCCTAAGTGCTTACTAGGTTACTAGACCAAATTTTTCATGATGTAAAATTCAAGTTCGTATACAACTACTTGGATGATTTCGTTGTTTACTCAGAAAATTTTGGCCAACACCTTGATCATTTGAGAGAGGTACTTGGTCGGTTAGAAAAAACTGTACTTACTGTTAACCCAGCTAAGGTAAAGTTTGTTGTCCAGGAGATTTATTTTCTTGGACACAAAATCTTATCTCAGGGAATATATATTGATCCTGATCAGACTCTTACTGTTTGAAATTTTCCCCGACCATGGGATGCTACGGGTATAACCCGTTTTATTGGCATGATGCAATTATTTTGTAAATTTATTCCTTATCTTGCTGAAAAGGTTGCACCTTTAAATCTTTTATGTAAAAAATCAGTTAAATTTGTTAGGGTGCAGAACAGCAACATGCTTTTGAAAAGTTGAAGCAGGGCATTAATAAACCTCCAGCCCTTTGTATGGAAGATTTTTCTAAACAGTTCATTCTGCAGGCTGATGCCTCGAGTATAGATGTGGGGGCAGTTCTTGCTCAGGAAGTAGATGGTGTACGCAAACCTGTAACTTTTGCATCCTACACACTAATTCCACATGAAAGAAAATCGTCAACCATCTACGAGCTCGAGTGTCTGGCTGTTGTTTTCGGCATAGAGAAGTTTCGCCAGTACCTTGAACTTTCCTACTTTCTCCTGGAAACTGATAACCAGGCGTTATCTTGGTTTTTGGCACATCCGAGGCAGTTAGGTAAAATTGGTCGTTGGGTGATGCGGATTTCTTGGCTAAAATTTAAAGTTCAACACATTAAATGCACCCAGAATGTTGTTGCAGACGTCTTGTCCAGGATGTTCGAAGGCACAAACTGTTCATCTGAAAAACTTCCAAATTGTAATGTTTTAACTGACTTCCCTGGGAGTTTTAAAAGTATTAGAGATAATCAACAGGAAGACCCTGAATTACTCCCGTTATTCAAAACCTGAGGTCAGGTGGTGAACAAATAACTTATTCCCTGACCAATGGCATCCTGTACTGTAGAACTCAGAACAATCGGAGGGCGGGGAAGGGGAAGATAAATAAGCCAGAGATGAAATGTAGCAAGAGTTTATTAGAGTAGAGAACAAGGAATAACAGCAATACAGAAATAGAGGCGAGTGGAAGGGTTAGGGTAAGGCGAGACAGGAGACAGGTAAAGGGTCTGTCTCCTTCAAGCCTTCCTGCCGTCACCACCTCGCCAGGATGGTCCTGGGTCGAGACCCATGACGTGCCGCCGTCCGTCGATAGCCGACACAATCATCATCAGCCTCTGGCATCCTGCTAACGGTGAGGTCTAAGGTGTCCAAAGGGTCACCCATCATAGAGTAGACCAACATAAATATTTAAACATCCGCTCCCCTCCAAACTAAATTATGTAGTACAACCATGTAGTATTCTGTAACCCTGACCCTCACCCGTATCTAAACAACATTACTAGTTTCAGTTTAAAGTGCCCACCTCTGACTACAGCCACCCAAAATAATAAATCATGTGTAAAACCTAATAAAATAACAGTTTTGCAACTCTGACCTATGGTATTCGACTATTTCCACTCTTCACCTATTGGCACCCATCTAGGTATTTTCAAAACCATAGAGGCTATCAGGCACCATTTCCTCTGGAAAGGGATGCACTCGGAATAGCTGATCGTGTAAAGACCTGCCAGCTTTGTGCCATGAGTAAACTTGCCCAAAATTCACACTTAGGTTTTATATTCTCCGAAGTGCCTGAAAAGCTTATGCAAAAGCTGTTTATTGAATTTGTTGGACCCTTGCCTAGGAGCAAGTCAGGTTATAACATGTTTTTTTTGTACTGATGCCTTTCCGAAGTTTGTATGATTAATCCCCTTGAGGATGGCTGACTCCCTTTCCACTATAAAGGCTCTTAAGACACACATTTTTAAAAAATTTGGTGTACCCTCTTTAATAGTATCTGATAACGGATCGCAGTTCACATCTAGGATTTTCAAAAACATGTGTTTCAGTTTTGGTATCAAATATATTATACCTTGTCAATATATAATCCACCACCTTCACACACAGAGTGTCTTAACCATAATCTACATTCTGCGGTTATAGCTTTTCATTCGAAGGACCAGACCAACTGGGACAGGAACCTACCTTGGCTACAGGTGGCATTTCATTATACCAGACATGAGTCTCACAAATCTACTCCTTTTTTTTTTTAATGTTCACCTACACTCCTAACAACCCCTTGTCCAACTTGTGGCTGTTAAATGATCTCCTTCCCGATGATGTTAAGGACATCCCTGAAGTTTGGGTTGCTGCTTGCATAATCTCAAACGAGCTCATGAGAGGACTCGTATAAAATATATCGAGAATAGGAAAGATAACCCTTTAAAAATCGGGGATGTAGTTCTTCTAAAAGCTTACCCCACCAGTAGTGCTGTGGATAAAAGGATGGCCAAACTGTCTTTTCGCTGGACTGGCCCTTACAAAATCCAGTGTTTTTTAGCGCCTGTTACTGTACATCTTGTTGACCCAAATACTAGAGCATACGTAACAAGTGCACATATCTCACATCTCAAACCCTACCGTTCTCGTGTACAACCTTGTTTTGTAAGTTTCACATTTGTAGAGGTTTCTGCCTGTACTTAAGGAATGACCTTTGGGTCAGCATTCCTTTTCTTCCCAACTCAGTCGCAGTGGCTTGATCACCCACCAGTGTGAGTGTGTGGAATCTGCTTAGTAGGCCTACTATAAAAAATATCTAACTAAAGAAAAAGCCATGGTCCCTAGGTTTAACCTTTTGTATGCTATTCATGTTGTGGGTTTGTTAGGTTGTGTTAGGATGTACCTGTTATACCTTGTGGGATATCATTGTTTGTTCTAGTGTGGGAGAGTTCCTTTTCCTGGGAACTCTTTTTTGCTTTTCTGTGTTGCTGTCTTCCTGATATTGAACCATGTGGCTGTATGTGGTAATCCTCATTATCGCTGGCCACCAAGCCGAACCTTCAGTAATGGTAAAATCACTTAATTCTGGCATTGTTTTCGAAAAGAATGATAATGTGCTCTTTTCCGATATTTTCTATTCTATTGTACTGGGTTTTTACCTTATCGAACTCCAAGAAGAAGCTATCCGTCTAGAAGACATGCTTCGGTTAGTCATTGTGGTTCATGATGAAATTATTTTCTAAAGCAATGAATCTTCAACTCCAGATTTGAACTTTAAATTTTGCTGTTTCTCAACTGAAAGAAAATTCACTGGCTTTTCAAACTGAAATTTCTATGTTAACCTCTCAGTTGCCCTCTGGTTCTCGTCCAAAACATGGTCATTTTTAATTTTGGAGGTAAAATTCTCAAGACTATGTTTGGCACTCTTGACAGTGAAGATCTTCCAAGGTTGGAAAAGAAGCTAAACTCCTTCGTTGGCACTCGATGAAATTTCCACCAATTTAGCTAATCACATTATTCTAATAAGAAATGTTGAAGACAGAATTTTGAACAGTACCGAAGTTATTCAGGCTCTAGCAAATTCTTACCTCAATCATTTTTACTCATTCTATCAGATAAAGAACAAAATGTTCCACGATGTGTTCGATAAAATGGGGCTACTTATGTAACTACTATATGCAACAGTAATATTTATTTTAACCTACCTAAAGTATTCGGTGCGCCTCAATCTGTCAGTTCTTTTATACTATCAATCTAAACAGTTTTAAAAGTAACTTAACTAATCATAAAAAAAACTTATATAATTATTTTCTTCTTTGTTAAGTGGTGTGATGTTATAAGGAATTTAATACTCATGTCTTATCACGTTAATGTTGTTACTTGTTATGGAGATTTTAAATATATATATATAGACAACTCGAATTTGTGATTTTATTTTTTTTTATATTGATCAGTATGAATGCTTTTATTTAACCCTCTGGAATATAATTTGAGTTCTTACTTTCTTTAATGTTAATTTGTGGTTCTGCGACCACACTTTTGAATAATTAATAGGAGAGAATTATGGGCCTCGGCCCTTTACTGCTCTCAACTATTTGTGGAAAATTTGTACACCAGTCGGAACCAGGTCCACGTGTGGGTCGTCTGCCGGCCCAGTGTGTTACTCAGTCCTGCTTATTCTGAGTCTTGGCCCAGAATAGCAGGCCTAAATTAGATCATTTTGGGTAGGTGGTGCAACTTAGCACAGGCTCCAGCCCTTTGTGTTGATAAAACAAACTGCGACGTTATAAACTTGACTTATTTAGTGCCCGAGACCACAATTTCACATTTTACCTTTATATCGAAACGAAATAAAATAAAATAAATTTAATTTTATCCACAGGTGAGCTACATTTAGTTACTTAATTTAACTATGGAACTACATGACTTTTATACGATTAGGTCGCCTTTGAGGCCACAGCACATGAAACATACATGGTTAAATCTCAACACCTACTTCCGGACGAAAGAACCACACTCAGAATCACATACAGAATCCTCCACGACTCACTGCATAGTTACTGATCTTCCTATGATATCTGATCTGAACTGTGATTTCCCCGACAACGAAGCTCAGTCCTAATATAAAAACTGGCCTGCTGACATTTATTATTACCGCGCAAGCGTTTTGCTGTTCGAGAAGTTAACAACTTCAAAACACACCTAATCTTCTGCAAACGGTGATGAACAAACACACAGCATGACAGTACTGCCAACTGGCTATGATGTCAACTACTCCAGGTGTACCTACCAAACACAGAGCTGAGGACGAGAAAGAAAAGAGTAGACTATCGTCACTCGCGCACAGCTGTTCTTACTGTAGACCATTACGTCACAAAAGCTTGCGTGGTTCGTGCAGTTATCTCAACGATTCTAGCGAACGGTTTGGCACAAATACAATGCACATGGCCTGTGAATAACAGCCTAACCTCAGCGCGATTTACTAGCCGATGTACTGTGACGTTTTCGATGAACTGCAGACAAGTGTTTAAACTACTGATGTTTTATAACAACAGGGCACACGTGTGCGCCAAGGCCTGAATCGCTCTAAGTATAAACAAGATGACCGCATCTTAGCAAGAAAAGCTTTACCATAAATACACTCTCGGCCCAACTAAAATCATATACGGATCCGAAAAAAAAAACCTAACCTTAATTTTAATTGTCTTGACAATATAATATATACACACACACACATATATATTTACTTATTGCTAATAAAACGATTCAGTTGAGTACAAGCGATTTCAATGCCTACTTATTTAACATGTTAATGGTAAGTTTTATAGAAAATGTACTTGTGTATATTATTATTTTTTTCAACTTGCTGGAAGGCTAGTGAGGAAAGCTGTAGGGTTTAACGTCAGCCACCTCCTCTAGCTATAATACATTTCTAGTCACCCAACTGACACACAATGTTCAACAGGGCTGGTGGCAGAGAAAAAAATGTAGACACATTTCCTGAAGCCATTACTACTTCCTTCGATTTCTGTAAGGGTGTGTTGGATGAAAACCCGCGTCCATAAATTTCTCATTGGCTCGCAGTCCATTTCTACTTGGGCTGTTCTGTTAGTAGTCTGCAGTATGTCGGAGAAGCTAATTGTATGTACTCAGAGAGTGTGCGTAGAATATATTTTTCTCTTAAACTAGAATGTTGTAGTGATTACGCGATGCGAGACCACTTGGGTTACTTAGATAACAGAGAATGTGGTGCACTAGTGGTCAGGCCGCTCGCCTCTCACTATGGTGCATTGGGTTCGATTCCCTGTAGAGTTAACTCAAATTTTTATTTGTGGGAAACAATTTGATTTGTAAACGTTGATCGGTGGATTTTCTCGGGTGTATCCGACACCTCTGTAATGTAAGTGCTAAATTCGAAATAAATATAATAAATCGTTCATATTGATAGCAGATAAGGTAATTTTGTATTCTCTTCTCGTTTTCTAGTGTCATCTTTTGGTAACCAGATGTAGTCGGACATAAAATCTGTACTTTGAGGAGTGATGTTCGGTTTCCGGATATCCTGTCTTAGTAATATTAAAACTTATATAATATTTTTTGTAAGGTTATGTCATCGTTACTTGTCAACTTTAATTAAACATGTTGGAAATATTTTTCATCATAAGTGTTCGCTACTCCAACTGTTTTAGTCTAGACTGATGCCATGTTCTAACACTCTTCTAACTTCTGCTGGGATAAGTACTGTGCTATGTCTAATAGTTGTCTTGCATCTTACCTTACTTTTTTCTTGCTTTTCCTATGTCTGAATGCAGTGATTTCCTACAAACAACAGCCCATATAGTGAACATCATGCTTTCTAATTTTCTACTCGTGCCACGAAATACTAGTGTATATCTGGGTGTGTTAGCTGAGTGACCACCGCGAGAGTAAATCTACAAGTAGACTGAGTACTCAGTCGTACTGCGATTTCAAGATAGTTGCTAGCGCAAGTCTACATTTCTGTACACTGTCCATCTACATATACACCTGAAGTGATTTGATTGCTAAAGTGAATGTTAGATGATACCTGCATGCACAGTTGATTTAATTTTATTTAATAATTGTGTATATGCAGTATTGTATGGTTTGTAAGATGAGCATGTGTGTGTTTTAAGTGAATGTACATAGCATTATGTGAATGAATGTATGTATGTATGTATGTGATGTATAAAAAAAGTAGTGAATGTTTTAAATATTGCAAAGACATAATTACAGGTAAGTTGATGTTAAATGCGGAAGAGAAACGTACACTCACCTCGAAAGACATCATGCAAATGACGACAGTGGGTTTATACATAGAGCCAGTGATTTTTGGGGAAAAGAATTCTGCAACTGTTTGTTTCAATGTTTAATGTGCACATCTGTTTCTCTGCTTCACGTTCGGCGAATCGAAGTTTTTAAGTTTTGGCGTCTCGGGGTCCAACCCGCAAATCACGGACGTGTGGTGTCGTGGTAACATCGTTCTGGTTGGCGCAGTCAAATAAGGCACGCCTGTGCCCTATTATATTCTGCCAATAACCACGAACCAGAGTTGCAGGTGTTCACTTAAGGCATTGGAATAAATTGTTGCAGAATTCTTTTCACCAAAAATCAGTGGCTGGAGTAAGGTGGGTAAGAATTTTATACTAGCTACTTGCCCAACAAACCTCATTCACTCTTCGGCAGCCCTAAAGAGTGGCTGTCTTAGAGGTGTGCCAGCAGAGGAGGGGAGAGAGTGGTAAAGCTAGGCAGGAAGGCGTTAGTAATAAGATAAGACAGAGGGAGGGGATATGTTAGAAATGTGTGTTGTATTAATGGTATGTAATGGGGGGAGGTATGCTATAAGATATTGGGAGGAATGGGGTATGTTACAAGAAAGAGATAAACTGGAGGGGAAGATATGGTATGTTATAAGGATAGGAGGGAGAAGAAGGGAGGGGGAGATATGTTATAAGACAGTGGAAAGGAGGGTTAGTACAGGGCAGAGATAGGCTAGAGAGGTAACAACCTTCTTTGGTACCACTTGTACCAAAAGGGTCCAGTCCCCCCACTTCCCCTCACTGCTTCCTCCCTCTGCTCCCCCCTTAGTCCTTAGCCAATCACAGACCTCATGACACTTAGGTGCTACTCGTACCAAAAGACCCCAACAACCAATCCTAGCTAAGACCACGTCCCCTGATGACCCTCTCAGAAGGGGGGTCCATGCTATTCCAATGCAGGCTATGTTGGTTTTGCTCCCAGTTTTGTCAGGACATGCATGCTCTCTCTATTCCCTTGGGCAGGGGAGCGTCAAAAATGGTTCAATTAATTAGCATGCAATAAGTAGTGCAATACTTGTCTGACAATAAACATTCTGTCACAGTGGTTATAAATGCTCAATGTGTTTGTCTGCAGACACGGAAGCATTAATAGAGACGATCGTTTCACACAAAGATATTATGTCTGTCTGCTGTTATATGGACTTCAAGTTCACTGCTGTATGAATAGGCGACACATAAACCAAGGCTTTCACAATATCTAACAAGTAGATCTCACAACAGTGATAAAATTTTACCTTTGTAGCCAATTGTGTGGTTAAAATTAGCAGGTTGCTAACAACTGTTCAATGCAATGCGGGAATTGAGGAATGTTTGAACTTGCAATTGTCATTTCGTAGGTGCTCTGTCTTGTGCAAAATATAAGTAAAGGAATCGACATGTGTCATCAGTTCAATCAAATTAAAGCTCTCACTAAATAACAACACACTGTAAGTATTCATGCACACTTAGTGGAAGCTGTCTGTTAGTAAAAATGTAGTGTGCATACAAGAACACTTACTGCAAGCTGTCACTAAATTAGTGTAAGCATTTCAATTAAAACTCTCTCAAAATAACCATGTAGTAGGCTCCATGATTTCATTCACTCTTAGTGCAAGGTATCAATGAAAAAACAACATATTGTGGACATTCACACACCCTTACTGCATACCAATGGCGGAGCTAGAATAGGGGCCTGTTGTTCCAAAAATATAAAACCAAATAAGTGCGAAGTAGAAGTTTGAAAATACTACCTTTCACTTTCCCTAGAGTTCCGTAAAAGACAACATAACAAAAACAACAAGTCATTTGTTGCAACAATGTGGAAGCAGAAGCTTAAAAATGAAAAGTTATATAATTTATTGTATATCAGCACAAAAGTTTTCGATTTTATGGCATAATTTACCCTTAAAAGTATTACAATTTCTTGAAGGGTTGCAAACATATTTTTTAGAATAGGAAAACTTGTTTTATAGCACCATTTGGCAACTTCAAAAATTGAAAATTTTCCAGAAGAGGACCTCTAGTTTTTGGCTTGGTATGTAGATATAGCTATGTTTGAAGGCATAGTCCCTCCAGGATCCACACATGCTGCAAGCTCCCACTAACTTACAGCTTAGCGAGAACGTAAATACACTCTTAGTTAACAAACACACACACACTCTCTCTCTCTCTCACTTAATTCGGTGAGGTATTGAAGTTTGATTTCCTATGAGAACAAGCTCTCAATAAAAAAAAGTAGTTGAAGCATTCGTGCACTCTTAGAAAAAGCTCTCACTATATATCAATGTTGTGTAATCATAGATGCACTCTTAGTACAAGCTGCTCTAAAAATATTTAGTATGTATATTCATGTGCAATTAGTTCAAGGTCTTAGTTGTTAACGGTACGAAATTTGAAATCGCTAACATGACCTGTTAAATTTTTTTTAGAAATTAATTTACAAATGTTGTCATTTCTTTTATCATAAAACGAGGTGATATAAACACGGAGGTGAATAGAAACACAATTTTAAAGCAAAGTTTTTGGTAGTAATTCTGTTTTGAAAATTCTGTTTTTAGGCAGGCAAATTAAAAAAGTTTTCAAACAGCAGATTTATTGTAGGTATAAATTTTTTTAAGCAAAGAATGTCAGCTAGGAATTTATAAATGATTTTGTTTCTATTCACCCCAGTGTTTCTAATCACCCATTTTAGTGACATGACTTTAGTATGATGTTTAATGTAGTAAGTTTGGTTTAACATGTTAATATAATATCTGTTTGTTACTACCATTGATTGAAAATATTTATGTTTTATAAAAACATATATGGTTTTAACTATACAGTCAGCTACTTGAAAGTCATCCTGATTTCGGTTTTCCATGATTTCCTCAAATCGCTCCAGATGAACACTGGGTACATTATGAAAAGACATGGCCAAATCCTCTCCCAGCGACTGTCATTGAGCCAAGTTGTGTGTCACCGTCTCTAATGACCTCGCTGTCGATGAGACATAAAGCCCAATTTATCTTACCTTATACTGTACACGTATGTGTTGACTTCTAATGGTTAATTCCATAAAAAATGGTTGGATGACATAATATCATTAGAGGCCCAATGTTGATGCAAAATATACGATTGAAAACTGAAAGTGTGGAAATGATTGTTACTAAGAGATAGTGATTATGATTTTGGAACAGGAAGGTGATGCGTGCTTACCAGGACAGCTGGGATCATCGCTGCCGTCTTTTGTTCTGCTGCATGAGAAACACAGACAGGAATCGGGTAAGTAGTCTACATCTCTAATTCTGCTGCATGAAAAATCAGACAGTAACGGGGCAAATATACGTATATTTTTCTGCTGCTTGAGAAACACGGATAGGAAAAGAGCAAGTAGGCAACGTCTCTTGTTCTGCTGCATAAGCAACACAGATATGAACAGGGCAAGTAGACATCTATTGTTCTGCTACATGAGAAACGCGGACAGGAACAGGGCAAGTAGACTACGTATCTTGTTCTGCTGCATGAGAAACACAGACATGGACAGGACAAGTAGGCACCAATTGCTCTGATGCATGAGAAATACGGACAGGAACAGTGTAAGTAGACTACGTCTCTTGTTCTGCTGAATGAAAAACGGACAGGAACAGGGTAAGTAGTCTATGTATCCTGTTCTGCTGCATGAGAAACACGGACGTGAACATGGTAAATAGCCTACATCTCTTGTTCTACTGCACGAGAAACACAGACATGACCATGGCACGAATGAACCTATTGTTCTACTTCATGAGAAACACGTACAGGAACAGGGTAAGTAGGTTACGTCTCTTGTTCTGCTGCATGAGAAATATGGACACACACAGGGCAAGTTGTTCTTCTGCATGAAAAAAGAAAAGAAATAAAAAATATAGAATTTTTTAGTAACTATGTATGACAACAGTAAAGTAACTTCAAAGATACAGCAACAGAAAAAAATTAAGTTACTACACTTGAAAAAGGAAAATTCCTAGCAAAAGTTTTTAATATTTATCTCATTCTTCCGAATTGTTTCGGCACTAAACGCAGCCAGGCAAAGCAATAGCTCCGTGAACGTTGTAATTTTTGGATTGTTTAACTTTGAAAATGCCATATTTTCAAACGCTGCCACAAATATTGAAAACGCGTTCTTATTGGCGAACACATTTATGACGTAGTCTCATTTGTTTTGGTTAGCCACCGCACGCCAGGCACTATTGTCTGCATTGGAATTTTTCAACACCTTAAAAAACTAATAAAATTTAGCGTACCCGGTTACGTAAAAGTTAATTCGGCAAATTCACCCGTTGTTTGGACATGAATGGTTGTAGAGTTGGTAGTAGCCAACTACGAAGATTTCACTTGAGTTGACTTAAATGAGTGAAGATAGCAATGTATTAGAACGACTATCTCTCACACATTGCGACGTTTTAGTTATTGGATTGAGTAAATGTAAATTTAATTTAAATTCCAGAGAGATAATAACTTACTACGAATTCAGTTTAATTTTTCAGATCCGATGTATACTCATAAGTTTAGGTTTGAAAGGTCAGACGAACGAAGTTCACATGCGTACAAAAAGTGAACCTATTGAGCAAATATTTGGAATGTGTTTAACCAAACCTGGCCCTGACTATGATCGACGTTCTGGTTGCACGAGTCGGTAAAATAATATGGCAGATGAATTATTTTATTGCAAGTACATTTATTCTCTCAGTAAACATTTCTCGTGAACGGCATTGAGACAGCTGTGCTGTCATCTCGGGCCAAGTTTCGCAAGATCCCGCCCACCCCTTGAATTATCGGCCAATCACGGGTGCCTTGAACTCGCCTATTGGCTAATGATGTTGCCAAGGCCAGTGAAAAAGCCAAATCAATACAGCTGCAGAGATTTCGTCGCAAACTGCACACAATTGACTGCAATATTTTAACTTAAAATAACTAATTTATTTAATGTGGTGATAGTTTTGCCTTTAATCATTATTTTGTAATTTCTACTCATAACATGTTCAATATTCCAAAATTTTGTGAAATAGGGTTTGTAACTCATATAAAGGATTACTTACGTTCACTTTCTTTTAAGACATAATATATTTAAAATATATAAAAATGTCTTACGTATGCAATTTAATTTTTTCCTGGAAACTCCTAAGCTGAATTTTGCATCTCTAAAATGGAAAATTTCTCGGGGGAGTACCCCCGGGCGCTTTCGGCTTCGGGTGAATGCATGTACACATTTTTAAAGACGTAACTTCCTCCCCCCTCTATTTTCTTACACTGCTGGATCCGTAACTGTTTGCACTCCCCTGAATCAAAATCATTCCGGCGCCTCTGCAAACCACCTATTGCAGAACAGGTCTTGCACTGTCTTTATCTGCAGTCTGTTTTGTCTTCCGTAGCTCCCACTATGCTTCAATCACATCATGAAAACCGGGCAAATCATCTTCTAAGAAAGAAACTGCTGGTTGAATGCATGACAATGGCTGTCCAATTGATTTAGCAAGCAGTAAATACTGCTGGGACATCACTGTTTCTTTGTGTGAAATGAACCGGGCATTTAGTGCTAATAGGTCATCCAGATACGAAACGAAAATTGCTTTTTTGTAGTGTTCATCTGCAGTTTTTTTTACTGTCGGTTGCGTTAGATTCCACAAACTCGGGGCACAGATTCTTCTACATTGAATGATGCTGCAATTCACTTTGCTTCCTCGTAAATAATGTGAAATTTTGAAGCAGCATTTTCTTTTACGTTTGTCAACACCTACATAGTACGTTCCAGTTGGCTGATTGCATTCACCAAGTCTAAAGATTTACTTGATAGGTACTCTGCTCTAGCATATTGGCTACAACACACAGAGAAACTAAAAAATTGCACATAGAATGAATAAAAGTAGAAACTTTTCTTGAAGCTTCTGTTGCAATCGTTTTGCATTCTATGTCTTCAAGTGAAGTTACTATGGACATTAAAATTCTTTGAAGACGAAAACAACTTCATGGCGCAAAACCTAGCGAGTTTCACAAAGTATTTTCAATTTTGTTCCAAGATTATCAGACTTCAGTTCACTGATGTGGATTTTAAGATTTTCTGCTCGTTTCGCAGAAGAGTGGATTAAAGTTACAAAGTCAGATAAATTTCCAAAAGCATTTAAGATATTCTGATATTTAGAAGCATCTGACAAGAAAATATTTAGTGAATGAAAGACACAGTGACTATATATAGTTTTAAGATATGTTTCCTTTATCACTGCCTGGATTCCACGGAACTCACCTGTGGCACCATCGTAACCTTGGCCACACATTTTTTTTGTCAAAACCAAGATCTATCAATACAACTTGTATGATGTTAGCCAAACCAAATCCACATACATCATTTACTGGGGCAAATGTTGAGAACATCTCCTCGAAGCTGTATCACTTCTTCATCCATGTAACACATGCACAATGAGAACTGTTCAACATGAGCAATATCAGTGGTTTCATCAGCAAGCACAGAAAAATATCCAGAATTAGAAACTTTCTAGATATTTGTTTTCTTCTATGAGACTCCAAAAATATATTACATTTTGTATCACAGAACTTTTGTGCAGCGTATTGGCGTTACAGGTTAGTAAATGTTCTTTAAATAAGTTGTCACCACACTTTGCACTGTACCTCAAAAGAATGCGAAAATTTCCTTCATTGTCGTCAGGTTCCTTCAGGATAATACGACTCGAGTCATTGTGCCCCGCATTTGTGGCAACTGCTGCCTACCGCACAAACGAACTGTTAGGATTATGGCGAAGTTTTTTCTCGGATTCTTAGGAGCGTCTTTTTATCGTTGTTCACTTATTTGAACAATCACACTATCCTGTTTTTTCTCAACAACTGCACAAATGTTTTCAGCAGCAAGGATACACTTTTTGTGGTAATTACTTTTTTCTCTAGAGCATCCTTCAATTATTTTGATGGTCTAGACTCTAGAGACAAGCTGGGCCACAATTTCGTGGCAACTTTTTCCCGCAAATTCTGAACCTAAGAAAATTACAAAGTACTTAAAAGTGCTTCTTATTTCAGCTCGGAATAGGCAAGCCAATGAAATGAATCCAACCACTTCAGTTAAAATTCTCGTTTAAAACTTCTTCTGAAAATCTTTATTTGGAATCAGGATTCCACACATTTCGAAGAACATTTATTTTTTCATCATTGTTCAATGGTTTTGTAACAATGTCGTAAGGGTGAGAAGTTGGAAGAGAAAATTTTACCTTAATTGAATGTCTTCTTGGATCACATCTCACATTTATGTGTCGCATTACTGTTGTTGCCAATGCTGGAGAAACGTCCTGCTGTGTTGATAATTTACTCGGAACAGGAACTCGAGACACAATAGCATTGCATTTTGGTTACTTACAGAAACTGAGTTAAGTTTGTTGCCATCTCTCTTTATTACACAAATAAACGAACTTGATACCACAACTCAGTTATGACGTATTAGCCCGACACTAAGAATAATCCTTTGTTTAAAAACAGACCAAATGAAGCTTTCACTGCAATCTGTGGACAGTTAGAAGTAATTTCTTCCTAGCAGCTACCTCCACATTCGATAGAATAAAGAGTGAGAGGGAGACGCTATCGCATGACTCAGCACAGCTACTGGAGTTCATTTAAGGAACTATGTACCAACTTAACGATTTTATTTTTTTTCTCGTTCACTCAGAAAACAAGTATTGAAGTATAAGGTGTAAACATGTGTATGAGTAATAACAATAAACAAATACTATAAGGAATGACAATTTATGAAAGGTTGTAAATACATATTTGTCATGTGGGAACAGCAAATGTATACATTCAATGATAAACATTTAAATAATAAGGTTTAAAAGTGTATGTTATTTCAGGAAAAGGGGGGAGAGGGGCGTGGATGCAGCACACTCAGTTTACCAGCCCTGGAAACGCCCATGCTTTGAAATTTGAAATTCAGTATTGTTGTATTGTATAAGCACCTTCAAAAACTTTTTGGATGATTTGTAGTTAAGAAAGCATTAAAACTTACAGGAGTGCCAGCTGTACCTCTCTTATAGAACTATGCCATACGGCATTGTTTAGTCCTACTCGCTGCTAGTATGTATGATGTTAGTTGTTAGTTTACATACTGAATGAACGAAAAAGTAGTTTTACAAGATCACTTTCCTGTTTGTCTGTCTTGAATGAATGTACATGTATATGCGGATGTCACCGAAAACGATTGAACCGAATTCGATTAAACTTGGTAACCTGTTTAGTAACTTGACTTTTACGAATTTTGTTCACGCAATATCCATCCATATTTTCAAGGCTGTGAGAGTTGAAAAAAAATTTTAATGCACTAGTTACTTCAAGAATCATTTATCAGAAGGTATCAAAATCGGCACACATTTTTATGTATTACGTTATTACTATTAAATTTTATGAAGGCAATTTAACATTTTTCATCGGACACGATATTAGGTACACACACATTTCTTAGCAAGGTTACTCGCGTTATGAATATTGTTTATGATATATTCTCATTACAAGTTCAGACAAATGGTGTTGTCTCGGGTTGTGTGCCGTGTAGCAGTTGGTAACCCTGACCCCAAGAAAGTAACCAAATGGGTGTATATATACCTTCAATATTTATCACTAGTATTCTAAAGGGCACATTTACATAGTTATTTTTATAATATGTTTTAATGTATTGTATTGCAAATAGGATTACTTTAAATACGAAAAGAGGTTTCATATATTATAATAAGCCCGCAAATGTAGCCTATTTAAACGAGTTTTTGTAAGTGCCCGTGTGGAGCGCTGTGTGTGCGGTAGATGGTGCGTGACGTGAATGCGAGGACTTGGCGAGCAGCGTTCAACAGAGTCAGACGTAAGGGACTGTGCCGTGGTCGACGGACGTCGAGAGTCTAAGTTGGCACAATGTATGAGTATGGTTGAAGCATGTGGCTTCAAGGATTCCTATGTTGAGCAATTAACATGCCTTAACGTAACTCTCGGCAAAGTCTACAAGCATCAGGAACTGCGGCAAACACAGTGGGCGTCAATTTATACAGTAACGTAAATTGTGCGACACTATTCGTGAAGAGAATGGGACAACTACACATCGCGGCAGCTCTGATATGAAAATACGTGACCTGGACGATCTACAGTTAACAAGGTATGCATTTGTAACTGTCTATAAGCCAAGTAATCGGGCTGGACTGCACGTGTTTAAAAAATGTAACATTTGTGGACCACCTGCATATTAACGGAAAACTGAAGGAAATAGAACGTGTATGTTTAACTACTTGTGGGCATACACTGACTTTAAATATGCTATTTACCTCTTTAATAATCGCACCGGTGCATAGTCAGTATTGAAGACTTGTTGTAATGTAAATTTCAATACTTTATTGTAATGAAACATTCAAATTTAATGATTTACTTTTACTTTATAAAGCTCAGAACCAGTAATCTAGCAAATGGCCCTTCCAGTGATGTGCCCTTTATTGTTAAAGATTGTGTTTACCTCTGTTACAAACAAATTGTGAGGTAAGTTTGTTACACATCCCATGTAAGAGGCCATGTCGCCACAGCTTCGCCACTCTGCTCCATTTGACTGTTTACTGCTCTGGCTTGTATTGTGTTGTAGTGTTACCATGACCAGCTGGGTGTACCGCGTATATATGCCAACCCTCGTCAGTATGTTGAGCGCGGCGGGTGAACCGGTGAACGAGTCTGAAGGAATTGACGTACTATGCACTCAAATGTCTGCAGTTTGCAAGGAAGGAACTAAAGTTGTAACTACCAACTAGGGAATAATTGCAAGTCAGGTGGAAAATTGTAAATTTGAAGGACATATTTTTCAGAATATAGCAACATCTTTTATAGCAACCGTCAATAACATACGGGATTACGATATTGATAGTTTGGTGCAATTTTGCTGTCAGGTTGATAAGATTTCTCAAATGAATATCTTTGAGGAAGAAATATTGTTACTGAAATTGTTAACGCCCAAGTGTACTGGCAAAAGTTTACGTGTTTTGATGGTGGGTATTGCTGACAAAGAAGATTGGCTAACAGTTAAAAAGAAATTGGGGAAGGAACTTTGTCTGCGCAGGACGTTGGATGACGCAGTTAAAAGATACGTGAAACATTTTCAGAGACCGCGAAAGAATACGTTACTATTTGTCCGTTTTTGAGGCTAATGAGACATTAGGATTGACTGTGAATGAAAATTAATATAAATAATTTTGGAAAATGTTTCCCCTGGAATCCCGGCAAGTAATGTTGGCATAAGTTTGTCATGCAGTAAATGTGAACTCTTTAATTGGGAAATTGAGGTAGAGAATAAGTTAACTATTGCTTGCGAGTATGAGACGGAAATGCACTACGAGAAGGCTAACCAGAAAGTTAGTGCTGTCATAACTAATAATGATGTGGAAGATAAGGATAAAATTAATAGATCTAGTAACTCTCGTCAATGTTTTTCTTGCAGTAGACTGGGGCATCTGGCCAGACAATGTAAAAATGTCAGTAAGGCTGTTAAGTGTTTTTGATGTGGTAAACATGGCCACGTGGCCAAAGATTGCTTTAAATCAATAATATCTACACCTACTCGGTCATGATGATCCGACGCTCTCCTCTGTTGAGCTGCCAGCGCCTGTCGAATGTTAGTTTGTAAGTTTTTAATTGGCGATTGTCCTTTTGTTTTGGTTATAAATTTGTGCTGAAATGGTTTTAATATGAGCTTAACTTGTGTTAATAGGGATCACTTTACATCTTTTAAACAAACACACTTAAAAATCATATAATCTTATTCTTACTTTGTGCAGTCTTATATAAGACAAAATTTGTCTTAAAATTGTTATTGTGTTGTTCTGAAATTTAGTGGATTAACAGATGAGAGTACAAACAGGAAGTTGGTTTGAGGTGAATTTTTTTAAAGAGTTTGGATTAATAGGCGATTTCTTATTTCATCGTGTTATTGAGATAACTGCAGAAAACAAAATGTGCATATCCTTTTTATTTCAATAGTTATGACATTTCAAAGTTGTAAAGATAATTCTTGGACATTCTGTATTTTCAGAAATTTTTAAGATATTTTTTACTATTAAAATTTTTTTGAGGGGGTGATGGAGACAAATGGTGTCTCGGATTGAGTGTCGTGTAGCAGTTGTCAACCCTGACCCCAAGAATGTAACTAGATGAGTGTATAAATAGCTTCAACATTTATCACCAGTATTCTAAAGAGCACATTTACATATTTATTTTTATAATATGTTTTATTGTATTGTATTGCAAATAGGATTTATTTAAATATGGAAAGAGATTTCATATATTATAATAAGCCCACAAATTAAGCCCATATAAACGAGTTTCTGTAAGTGCCAGTGTGGAGCGCTGTGTGCGCGGTAGATGGTGCGTGATGTGAACGCGAGGAATTGGCGAGCAGCGAACAACAGAGTAAGACGTCATGGACTGTGCCGTGGTCGACGGACGTCGAGAGTCTAAGTTGGCACGGTGTATGAGTATGGTTGAAGCATGTGGCTTCAAGGATAGCTATGTTGAGCAATTAACATGCCTTTACGTAACTCTCGGCAAAGTCTACAAGCATCAGGAATTGCGGCAAATACTGCGGACATCAATTTATATAATAATATAACTTGTGCAACACCATTCGTGAAGAGAATGGGACAACTACGCAGCGCAGCAACTCTGTATGAAAATATGTGACCTGGACGACCTACAGTTAACAAGGTATGCATTTGTAACTGTCTATAAGCCAAGTGATCGGGTTGGAATTTCCATGTTTCGAAAACATAACATTTGTGAATCACCTGCATATTAACGGAAAACTGAAGGAAATAGAACGTGAACGTTTAACTATTTGTGGGTATACACTGACTTTAAATATTCTATTTACCTCTTTAATAATCGCACCGATGCATAATCAGTATTGAAGGCTTGTTGTAGTGTAAATTTAGATGCTCTATTATAATAAAACATTCAAATTTAATGATTTCCTTCTTCTTTATAGAGCTCAGAACCAGTAATCTAGCAAATGGTTCATCCGGCGATGTGCCCTTTATTATAAAAGTTTGTGTTGTCCTCTGTTACAAACCAAGGTTGAGGCAAGTGTGGTACACATCCCACGTAAGAGGGCATGTCGCCACAAGTTGATGGTCATTTGAATATTTTTTAACTGCACCAAATATCTATGTTAGGTACCGATTTTCTAAAGGTTATCAAACTCGGCACAGATGTTGTTTTTAGTAAATTGACTGTAGTTAGGGCTTCCTATTAATTTTGTTTATGTCGTGTTCATATTCTCGAATTCACGGTGATTTTGACATTTCTTTATCAAATGAAGTATTACAGGAACTTTTTAGCAGAATTTCGTCAATTTCGGTTCTCATATAATACTTAATAAGTTGGCTCAACTTTTAACTGTGTTGTACAATATATATCCATATCATCAGATTGGTGGCTGTTTGTAAATTTCTTTATCAAGTGAGATATCTTAATAAACCAATTTTTACCCCATGTAACCATGTAACGGGCCTGTCTGTTGGTTTTCATTAATAAATCACTTGTAAGCGTCGTTGCCACTGCGTATCTTGTTTGTGCGTTTTTGTTGCTGGCGATGTGTCAAGACCATAACAAAGGGGCGATGGGTGTAAATTTCGTGATTCATGACCATGATAATGAGCAAATTCGTGCCGTTACTCGGTGTGGGAAGTCTCTTTCGCAAATTGCCGACTATTGAGTGCAAGAACGTGCAGCTTATTATTACAGTTACTATTAGGCGACCCGTATTTATATCGTCAGCGAGTAATCACAATGCCCGCATCGCCCGCTGTGACTTGACGATGAATAAAACTAACCTCCACGCATTTTAAACGCGTCATACTAACTTCATCGTTGCCGGCCGTCTTATTCCTGAAACGTTTGCATGCTGGGTTCAAGATGGTTTCTCGAAGCCATCGAGTCAGCTAATCAGCGCGCTCATTTAAAAACTGTGATTGTTCCTGCCGTCCGTTGTTTGGGCTGCCCCACACTTAGCCAGTCATTATTTAAATTGTAAACTAATTGAACGTTGACAACTGAATTAATAAAATCATAAAATTAAAATATTCTGGACAGCTGTTACAAGGCGGTTAGGACAATAGCAGTTGCAGCGGACATTCGCAGAGCAGGGATGGGCTCTCCCCCGCCTATTATTCAAACTGAAACACCAACCGGGTGGTGCATGAATTCGCCTCCGTTCCTTTGTCACCCTCGTGCCGCTGACCCATATGCTAAAAACTACTGTGAATACTTAATTAATAAAACATAAACACATTCGAATAACTCTATTTTCTGATTTCAGTTATTCTTCACAACATACACTTATGATAAAATGTGAACAATAATAACAAACATTTCAATAATATGCAGTTGTAGTGCATATTAATTTGCAGAACATAATGTCAGCTGAGATGTCAACCAGAAAAACCACTGTATAGGGAATTTATTAAGGAATACATTCAGCTGGGACATATGCAGGAAATTTCAACATGTGAAATAACTAAACAGAGTGTGATACATGTTATATCCCCCATATGGCCATGATGAAAGACAGTAGTGACAAAACTAAACTTAAAATAGTTTTAAATGCTTCGTTAAAACATTGTCTGTTGTTTCCTTAAATTACAAATTGATGGTAGGCCCAAAACTATAGGAAAATATTATTTCATTGTTGATAAGCTTCAGAGAACTGGCAATATAATTGGTAGTCGGATTTGCTGAGATGTATCGCCAGACTAGCGTGAATAGTGCACACACAGATTTTTAACTGATTTTGTGAGTACCATTACTATTGGAGCCTCCAAGATTACAGACAACTGCGAGTGACTTAAGATGACAGCTGTGCATCCTATTTAGCAATGAAAGCTTTTGGAAACTTGCTGTAGATGAGCAAGCATCACTTCAACTGTCCACTCCCGTTGTGCTAAGAGATTTTTATATAGAGGACATGTCAGGAGAAGACACTATTGCAGAAGCTGTCGAGCTATAAAGAAAAGGACACTGTTGTTCGAGATAGGAAGTTTTGAACTAAGAAAGTGGTCGTATAATGCTCCTGAAGTAGTGGAAACTGTGGTACTTGAGTGGCGAAGGGCAGTGTTACAAGTATAGTTAGCTGATGATGCATCTATGAAAATACTGGGAGTTATTGGCATTCAGTTAGTGACATATTTGAAATGTCAGTGGCACAAGTCACTCAGTATGATGTAGTTGTAAAATGTACTCTGTCTGAAATTGTCAAAGAGTTCATTCCCATGGAATTGTTATCACCTGTAACTATCTATCTGGGCAAAGCTCCTCTTGCAGTGACTTTGGGAATGGCAACTCGGTTGGGACGATCCACTCCCCATAGGCATGTGGGAAAACTGGCAACAATATGCAGAGGTGCTATCTTTTCTAGAAGACTTCATAACTGATAGAAGCATCATACAGATAGAACAAATTACTTGAGAATTCATAGGATTTTGTGATTCATCTGATGTTGCATGTTGTGCAGTGGTGTACATCCACCCTCAGTATGCATACTGCACTACATTGGTGGGGAAGATTGTGACAGAAAAAACAAAGTGGCACCAGTGAAGAAAGTTTCTGTACAATGATTAGAGCTGTGTATGGCTGTGTAGTTGGCAACATTGTTGGTTGTGGTGAAACATACGCTCACAAGAGAGGAAACAAGAGTAGTATAACTGACCAATTCAACCACTGTATTAGCTTGGCTGGGTTCATCAATGAGGCAGTGGAAGATATTTGTTGATAACAGAGGCAGTGATCAAATAACTCGTTCCAGCAAATCAGTGAAAACATGTGAACATCAGTGATAATCCAGCAGATTGTGCTTCACTCAGATCGTCACCAATAAACTTACATACTCATTTGCCATCATGACCGGGCCTACATGGTTTTATAATTCAGAATGGCCAAATACAGTGGGCACCAGTGCTGATCAGTCCATGACTAAACAAGAGTAGAAGAGTACAGTGGTAGATACATGCGTAATTCTTTAGTATTCTCTTCTAGAAAGGTGGTCATCTGTGACCAAATTACAGAGGATAACAGCATGGTATTTAATATTAAGATAGAACTGCAGATTACCATATGCTGAGCGGTACAGTCTGAATAACTGTCAGCAAAAAAACTTCAAAGGCCATGACTTTAGTGGGTGATTTGTGTAGCACTACTTCAAGGCAGATACCCAGTGTCTTAATGGCAGCGAGCCATTGACTAAAAAAACCCGTATAATTAGCTTGACACCCTTTATGTATGACAATAGAGTACTCAGGGTAGGCAGTAACCTTAACCGATCAAATATTCCTGATCTTCAAGAGCAGTCTATATTGCTACCTCGTCACAGCTAACCTATGGAGCTGATAATACTGTACGATCATTATGTGGAGATCTATGCAAGCCTTCCATTGGCGCAAGTTATAATTCAACAAAACTTCTGGTTTCTTATGATCTTTGAAAGAACTGTGCAATGGGAGTTCATGACTGGATTTGTTTGTATGGACATACTCCATTGCGAAATAAATGACTGTCACAAGAAAACTAACAGTAAAAATAAGACAAGAAAACATAAAAAGCAGAGTATGCTTTAGTCATCAGGATACATACACAACATGAAATTCCAAAACTGGAATATGGTCAGATAAAACAAGGAAAAAATAGAAAATAAAGGAAATAACAAAAATATAAAAACCTAAGTTGACATGCGACACAACGATGAGACAGAACAAAAACACAAACAGAATTACAGCAAACGACACAACGATGAGACTAAACAAAACACAAAGATGTCGGACACAAACAGAAAAAACAACAAACAACACAAACGATGAGACGAAATAAAACACAGTAGTTTTCCAAACAGTCTGGTTTCTTTGTGATAGAGATACTATCCTATTCGAAGGGTACTTAAAAGCTGTATGATGTGTAACTGTCAACAAGCAGTATCAGTAAAACCAGTGATAGGATGTCTTTCTGCAGCTCGAGCATACATCTCGTCCCTTTCTTCGCTGTGGAATAGATTAGGCTGGTCCTGCCACTCTTCGAAATTGCAAGGGAAGGAACAACATCAACACTCAAATGGTACATTGCACTGTTTGTCTGTATATTTAGAGTTGTGAGTGACTTGTCAACCCCTGCATTAATTGCAGCACATTTGCGTTTTGTTGCAAGTCTTGGCAGACCTATTGATATATATATATATATATATATATATATATATATATATATATATATATATATATATATATTTATATATATTTATAAAGTGGTTGCAATACAAATATTATAGGGACTGCTAGAGAACGACATGGTTATTTGAACTGATAAACCAAGGGAGCATCAAGCATCTGTTGGGAGATGTCTCGCTAAACAAGGAATTTCTTGACACTACAATTCCCTTGCAGTACCACAACAGAGAAGATTTTGGGAAGCATGGGTGAAAAGCATGAAACACCATTTACATCGAATGGTAGGGGGTAGTACACCAAACTTTTAAGAAATGTATACAGTGTTGGCAATGGTGGAATGGAATCATGTATGAACTCTAGACCTCTCACAGCTCTATCAAGTGACCCAAATTATTTACAGAGGACATTTCTTTATCGGAGGATTGTACTGTATGGTGGAATTTCCCCAAACTTTACCAAAACTAGGAGGTCCAGGAAGGGTAAACCAATAAAGTAAACCGATCAAGTCAGCTCCTAGGCCAGCTGAGCAAAGAAAGAGGAAAACAGGACTAACGTGGACACAAGTAGGCCAGAAAAAGGGCCGAGCCTCCTTTCCCCAAACTCACATTAAAATTTGTTAATTTAAGAGACCTTAAATTTAATTTTAATTAAGGAGCATGAGAGCAATTTAATACTAAAATTTATGAAAAGAGTTAGATCTAGTAAATAAAATTATGATAAGAATTTAGCAAATAATATATTTTTTTCTTTTAATACATTGATTAGTTGATTAGAACAATAAAATCTTTGCACAATGAGTATTTGTGTCTGTAATTAAATTAATACAATAAAAAATCAAGAAAAGCACATATGGCTTAATAATAAAATAATATATATAAGTTAAACAAGGGGATTCACAAAAATTAATAAATAACTTACATTTTAATTTTACATATTTTAACAAATTTTTAATTTTCGTGGTCAAATTAATTTTGCAGCGGTTGAGACCGAATATTAAATAAAAGCCTCAAATATGATTAACTAGTGCTGTGTGCACATCAAGTAGTTAGGACGAGGAAAGGAAAATAAAAATATGTGTGTATTATATATATATATATATATATACTTTGGATTTCCTGGCTGTCCTTCATGGGTTCACACTTGCCACCGCCGAAAGATGTTACTTCTCCATCACGCTCATGGTTACCGATGACGGTACAGCAAACGGACGAGTAGAAATAATGTTACATTTATATCAGAAGATGTAGACAAGCCAAATCCCTCAAATACTGGAAAGGCTTCCTTTCCTTCTACGTAGAAAAGAGTTGAAACCTCATGGCGGGAACCACTACATTAAAAAAGCAAACAAATACATTTTTAAAGACAAACGTCTTAAAAAACAATGTAACGCTAGGGCGCAAAAGATAATAAAGTGAAAGAATAAACTCACCCTAGGCGGAAAACTTGTCGGATTACGATATTACAAAACGATAAAGAGCGCTAAGCATTTGGCTGATGTCCACGCCATGATGTGTAATAAACAAGAAGTTCGAGACAAAGGAATGCCTAGAGATTATAGGCCGGCATAGAGTCGTAGCTACTTGATGCTACCAAAATAGTATTTCGACAGTGTCGAACAATACTTCCTAACTAAATATTATAAAACACACACATGTTTTAGTAATCAAATCATGATATTTTAAATTTAGATGTTTCCAATAAAATTTGTTTGATTCATTTAAAAACAAATATGATCAGATCATGATTAAAGTTGGTCAGAATTATTACACAAGAATTGTTCCATAATCATACAACACCGCATTAACTGCACATAAATAATTGTCTGAAATTTTCTTTATAAAATAATAAGCCATTTACTGTTATTACAATTTCACCGATGATAAGTAATAAACACTGCTGGGGTAGAGTAACTTTGCCAAAATAAAACATATATGTAGTGAGCACTACGAATAGACGAACTATACAAACAAAATAAACAAACAAATGAGCATGTGTCAACAAACGGCATACACTCCCTCCCCTAAAGCCGAAGCGGTGTGGTACATGGGCACTGCAGTAGGTCACACTACTCGCAAAACATTAAGATTAAAGGATTACACACAACACACAATTATATTAAAGTTTTAATCTCTTAAGCTTCCACAGAAGCAGAAGAAACAGCAGATAAAGGCACAACAATAGATCTCTCTGGCACAATGGGATTATTATAATGTTGACTCAAAATAGTAATACAAAATTTGGATTTCAACCAAAATATCACAAAAGAAACAATACATACTATGGTAAAACACACACGAGTTATGGAAATTAGACTAAGGGTATCATTGGGTAGAGGGGAACGAGGATGAAGGAGACTAAGGACATCATGAAAGTCAGATCGCCGAGGATGAGAATTTAAAAGGAAGTCAAGTTCCTTGATAAGAGAATCATTCATGGATACATTTGGAAAGCAGAAAAATGTAGAGAGGTTAGGTTGGTGACTAATTTAGGAACATGAACAACAGGTAAAGAAAGGTTATAGTGAATAGCAGAATATACTGCTCCAAAGGTTTTGAAGCAAGGACTAACGATATCACAGTGTGAGGCATGGTTGATTAAGCCACTTCCTGATAAGGAAAGTGTGAAGGGAGAATAGGATTCTATTGTAGACCAACACAAAAAAGTAACATCAATAGAGGAATTGGTTTCAAAGATCCAATGTGCAGAAGTTTTACGTAAGAAGGGAATGTTAAGGTTCATCACAGACTTATCACAAAATTTAAAATACGGTTTTCCAGAGAAAAGATTAAATTCACAATTATCAATATGTGTGTCAAAAAAAGGAATTGAAGCAGGATACAAGGTGATGCCATGAGTTGTGCAATCAGACAAAGAATCATGATCAACTGTAGCAAAGTGTTTTCGATCCAAACTTACGATTCAAAATTCTTTGACAATGAAAGTTTGTGGCATGTCGCAGATCAAAAATGTCTAGTCTTGCATTTGAAAGAGCCTCACTAATAAGCAATAGCATAGTATTCAAATCAACCCTAAAACTCAAGGTTACAATTTTCTCAACAGTTTCATGTATCAAATGACATGTCAGAATACAAAGAATTATAATGATCCAAATATAACTGATTTAATTTTTTGATGTACAAAGTGTTGTCGATTACTCTGTCTTCGAGATTTTTTATCAAAATAATTTGGTTTGCTACACTAGCAGAAATGGCATCTTCAGAATGCTCAATAAAATTTAAACTATGTTCCAAAACTCTTAAATCTTCATTATCCAAGGCACCAAAAACAGTTTTCAAAATTTAGCCTCCAAAATCAATTAATGCACGTTTTGATCGTGTTGGCGAAAGATATATCAAAGTTTCAGTTTCAGATTTAAATGCAATAAAACTATCTTTTAGTTAGAGTAATGTAAAATTGAAATTTATATCAATTGAGGTGTTTATAGAGAAATGTCTTCCCTCATTTTCATGCAACAATACCACAGTATTTAACAAAGTCTCAAGTCCATTACACTTTTCTTTCAGAGCAAGCAAATCCAAATTGAGAACTACAGAGTAAAAATTGTCGGAAAACAAGAGGTCATCTTCTCTCTCGAAAACGATGCCAGAGTCCAGAGGAGTAATGGTGACAGTAGATGAAACAACACTGCACACAATCAGGAGCACAAAGAATAATAATGTGGTGACCATGTCTATCACAACAGGACAGGAGAACAACACTAAAACAAACAACACATTACACTACATGGTAGCTTTAAAGAATGATAAATATCTCAACGACATCAATGTCGAAACACCCATAAGTGTCCCAAAATGTTGAAGGACTAAGAACTAAAATACTACCGTAACCCAAATCACTAAAAAAAAAAAAAAAAAAAAAAACGAAACTCCCAGAAATTAGTTAACCACAAGAAAATTTCCCCCCAATAAAAATATTGACAACACACTCAAAATACACCAAGAATATTTAACCCAAACAACCAATATCAAACTAGAATAATAAAATTTCACCAAAAGGAAATTATATATATCCGAACTAACTTTTATTTAAACTAGCACAATTTAAATTTTAACAATTTAGCATAAAATGAATGTAACATAGTACCACAGTTTTATCTTATTTTATTTTTTTTTGGAGTGTGCACACAAATGAATAGACCTAAAGACAAATAAAAGTGGGTAACCTTCTTGAAAAATATGATGTTTTCAAAACGAATGATTGATTTTGTCGGAAATTTAAATAAACATAGCTAATTTGGTAAGAGTGTGAGTGTAGACGACGAAGTTCTGTAGGAAATAATGTCCTTCCTTGCAGGTAAAATAAAAATATTTATCAAAAAGTTTTTTAATAATTGATTGATTTTATTGGGAATTGATCGGATATAGCTAAGAAATAAGTCATGTTTAAGTAGTATTCATTAATGGTATTCAAATAAAGTTTATGAAATTATAGTTACAATGTTTAAAAAAATGATAATTTTAAAATTTATGCACAATACGTAGTTTCAATCGATGGTTGTTACTACTTACTGTCATCTAGCTGCTATGTGAAGACACTGGTGACATGTTGTATTAGTGAAAATTATAAAGGAAATAATGTTTTGACGAAGGGTAAGAAAGTGGTGGTAAAGTTGGGAGAGGGGTGTGGAGGGTGTAGTAGTTTGAGCGGGTTATAACACGAGTGTTGGTGAGAGGGGAAAGTAGTGGCAAAGAGGGGGGAAATTCATCACGTGACTAACAGCCAATTAAAATACTTGCTGGGTAGTGGAAGGGGAGGGGGGATAAGTTAATATATGCACGTAAAAAGTGGTGTGGGCGTCAGTGTGTCGATGGAGCTCGTCTGGGTAAGATGTGACGGTAGTTGATTTAATTAAATAATTTTTATATAAAAAGTATTTTTATATAAAAAGTATTTTTATTAAATTATCTTTAGTAAAAAGTTTTAACATAAAAATAATTTAATTAAAATTTTATTTATTAAATACATGTGGGGTTATAATGGAATGCGAAATCGAACATTTTTCGGAAGAAACACCACGATGGCGGCTGGAAGCAAGATGGCGTCCGGGAACAAGATGGAGGTAATATTTTTTTGGAATTTTTCGGAATTTTTTGAAATTTTGAAAATTTGGAATTTTTTTCTCGAAATTTTGGAAAATTTAGGTAATTTGACACTCAAGGTCAAGGTCACAGTTAAAGGTCAAGGTGATCCAACATGGTGGCTGGGGCCATGACATCACAACATGGTGGGTGGTGCCACACTCGGGTGGTTGCCACACTCCGGCTCCTGTCCCAGAAGGAGCATAAACATACTACTCATGTTCCGAAAAATCCTTGAGGTGAATTGTGAACCATTGTCAGAGACAATAGCAGAAGGAATACAAAAAATTTTAAATATTTGTGTTTTGAAGAGCACGTACAGAACAATAATGTATTGTTACCCCTTTTACTTCTTGGGACAGGACCAACAAAATCAATCAAAAGTTTTTTTTATACGTTTGGTTGCGACATCAGAAGCTAGATCTCCTAAATGTGTGTTCTGAGCAGGTTGACATAAAGCACATACTTTACTAAGTTTTACTTTATCTGCAATTTCAGCATTCATTCCTTTCCAAATAAAATTTTGTCGAATAGCCTGAATGGTTTTCTGAATACCAAGATGTGCCCCTAAATGTGAAGAATGAAAATAATCATATACCATAGTTTTCACGTGACTTTGTAGGACAGTGCGTTTATGATTTTCACGAGATTTACTACATAGAATCCCTTTGGATGAAAAACAATGTTTTTGTTCTATTCCAGAGTTTAACTTTCAAATAATCTGATCAAATTTATCATCTATTTATTGATGATCTTGTAAATTAGTAAATGCCAATGGAAAATCAGAAAGTAAATTGCAATTTGGAAGATTTTCATGTTCATCAGAAAATTTTTAATTATCAAACATGCATGACAGAGTGTCAGCAACCACATTTTGAGATCCTCTAATTTGCTGCACTCTAAATTTTAATGGACAGATCCTGACAACCCAGGAGCCAATTTTTCCCAACTGTCGTGGGTGAGCCAAAAGCCACGACAAAGCTTGATTGTCAGTTTCAAGAAGAACTTCATTGTGTTCCAGGTACTTCCGAAATTTTTCAATGCCAAATACTACAGCTAAACACTCCAATTCATAAATATTTTAAGCTTTTCTTTCTTGGTGTGTGAGTGTTCATGAAGCGAAAGCAATAGGCTGCCGCACACCCTCAAATTCTTGAGCTAAGACTGCTCATGAGGCCAAACTAGAAGCATCTGTTTGTAAAATAAATTCTTTAAAAAAATCGGGCATGCGCAAAACAGGAGGATGAATTATATATTTTTTTAGAATGTTGAATGCCTGTTGTTGTTCTTCACCCCACTCAAATTTTACAGGTTTTTATGCAAACAGTTCAGAGTTTTTGCCTTTTCAGCTAGGTGGTAAGTCTGTCCAATTAAAAATAGTAGCTTAAGATCATTTGGTGGTTAAATAGTAAATTGGAGTAAATTCCTTAAATATACATTTAATCCATCCAGATCGAACATAAGATGTACTTCATTGTTAGAGATTTTTAGTCAGCGCCAAACATCTAGGTCTTTAGCACTGGTGAGCGTGACATGAGTTGAGTATGGAGCAGCGTCTGAATGAAGGAGCGGGGTAAACGGGAGAACGAAAGATTCCCGAGAAAATCCGCCGACCAGAGGCATTATCCGGCACAATTCCCACGAGCAAAAATTAGGGAACTGACCCTGCCAAGAATCGAACCCTAATCGCATTGGTGGGAGGTAACTGGTCTGACCATTGGCCACCGCGGCCTCAATTTGAATGGAAGAGTAACTGCCCAGGACCGTACCCCGATTTACAGTAATAAAAATTCCCTCAGTAGAGTGACGGACTGTGTGTAAATCAGTCAAATAATTACATGACATGACAGACTATGTTAAAAAATGAACAGTTTAGTGAAGTCTAGCTTGTTTGCATATAATAGGGTCAGTTCCACACATCTCTACTCATAACATATCCAAAATACAGTGAAATACTTTTAATTATCTTGGATTAGTCCCGGAATGAAAAACTAACTGAAAACCAAAGTATCCAGGGACTGATACAACGGCTCAAATTAGACAGCACAGGATTTCCGATAACATGCATGTACATACATTTTCCAAACCAACAAAAATTTTCAAAAGCTTTCTTGTAAATCGTTCCGGAGAAGCATAAAAATTTCGTAAATTGCAAACTAAGTGCATGATTGAAAGAGCTTGGAAGTAATGCACTGATGATTAAAAAATTTTAACTTTCACCAAAATTAAATTATTATTATTTCAAGATTTTCCTTGCCCCTAAAAATTACCTACGAATTAAAAAAAGTAAGTCCACAAGACAACGTAAAGGGACTTAATCAAATATAAGTATGTTAAACTTTTCAGAAATTTTGCATCCAAACACAAAAATCAAGCATTTGAATATGTATATTTATGATTATTGACATTATTATTATTATTATTATTATTATTATTATTATTATTATTATTAACATCATCATCATCATCACCAACATTATCATCTTCATAATCGTCATCATAAGAATTTCCATCATCTTTCGAATTCGCTATAAACCAATATTTACCACTTTAATATGTTCAAAATAAATCTCGTAAATAAAACCGGACTATCTTCTCAGAAAAATACGTACAGTGATTAAATTCATAATATTTACAACTTTTTAAACTTGACGAAATTTTCGTTATCAACAGTTTTACTCGGAAGACATACGGAATAAAATACTAAATAAACATGACACACGATAATATGAAAGGCATCACCTGTTGTTGAGTTTACTAGCGATACGGCCTATATCATTTCGTAGAGTTTTATTCCTTCTGAAGTAAAAACGTATGGTAATTTTTTTATGTTGTTAAAAACTCTGAGCAAATCGGACTGCCAAATGCATCAGATTATTCAACTACACAAGCAGTTGCATGTTTTCTTGCTCTATTTCTTTAACACTCACTTAACATAATTCTACTTTACATTTATGTAAAACTCATTTTTCGTAAATATAACAACGCCGAAGGGAAACAAAGTTAAAGAGCTAAAGCTAAAACTTGTATATGGAGTGGGGGCGTCATTTCAGGGTTTTCTTGGGGGGGGGGGGGG
>PNEQ01038521.1:11368-35212 GCA_003012365.1 Medauroidea extradentata | reverse complement strand
AATGACTCCCCTGAGAGTGTACCAATATTCTCTTCCGGTATACGTTCTTGGGATCTGATACTGTACACGTAGTAGTACAAAAATGTCGATATGCTGGATGTGGTGTTCTGTTGAGGGCTGAGTGTAGGCGCGCTCAGGAATGATTGGCTCTACCACCGTCTATTTGAATTGACTTTGACCTTGAGCTTTACAACTAGACACTACAGTTTAAAATTTTCTATTAAAATGGCAAAAGACTTCTAAGAGTTCCCTAAAGTAAGGGAAAAATCGGTAAAATTAACACACACACACACACACACACACACATATATATATATATATATATGTGTGTGTGTGTGTGTGTGTGTGTAGCCTATGCCACAAACTTGAATGAAAACTAATGAAATCTGCTGAAATCACTTAAATTCCTTGCAGTTTGCAATGCTGTGAGGCGAAAAATAACGTTCTGACAGTCATTAAAAATCGCTAGAAGACTGTACTGCTCACGACTCAGAGTGAGTCTATAATTGAACATCATTATTAATATGTACATTAGCGCTCTCTCTTTCTCTGTTTCTCTCTCTCTCTCTTCTTCTGTTGCTCTCTCTCCATATATATAATTATTCATTCATTTATTATATAAGTAATATTTTCTTTAGATTTTATTTTTTGTAGTTTATTATATTGATTTCCTACCAAAAATATATTTATGCTAACTTTTACAAAGTTTTAAATCTCTTCTTACCTTCATGTTTCCATTCAGGCATAACTTTTTTACATTGAATATAGATAATGCGATACATTATCAGCTTTACAAAAGTTCAAATTCTACTATTATAATTTTTACTGCATATAACCCCAAGAAATTTCCATTTTCAACCCTGATCTCTCTCTCTCTCTCTCTCTTTCTTTCTCTCTCTCTCTCTCTCTATATATATATATATGTTTGTAAATTTATATAAATCTACTTTTTCTGCAAGACACGATTCTTTACATGTATCGTGGTGTTTTGGTGATATTGCTTTCGGAGCATTCCATCGATTGATTGCTTGCTCATCCATCATTCCCACTTTGACATCTTCAGTGTTAATTTTCAATAGTTAGTTAATATTGTATTAGCATCATATCTGATACAACACTGTGCCATACTTTCTGAGTACTTATCATTACACAAGTATCATTTCTGGCATTTCCAATTCCTTTTTTTTTAAGTAAATTTATATTTAAACAATACCGTAAATTAATTTATATTACCGAGAATATGACCTTAAAACGTTTTTAAAAATATCCATTGTATACTGTAGCCATAATTTCAAAATTATGGTCGTTTATACGCACGTATAAAATGTTACTAGTACAATTTGCGCATTCTATTCACTTGTAAAGCGTAGATGGTGTAGCAACGTTAAAATATTTAATAAATGCAAGCCAGTATATTTTCTGGAAAACAATTATATATCGTCACGTTTTACAAAGTTGATCCTTTTAGCTGAACACTGTGTGTAGCAGAGACTGACTGCAGTGCTGCCGGAGACTCGAGTAACACAACACTATCGCTAACGGAACTGTCACGATTCCTGTTATTTGATATATTCTGCATGCCAGTGTTTCTGTCTGCGTACGACGTACACACACCTACACACACACATATATATAATACATATTTATTTATTTCTATAATGTTTCTTAACTGTGTGGACAAGCTCCACATGCGTGTTCCTCGCAAAAATATAAGACGAAAGCATGTTTTGTGCACTTTTCACTTAAACATAATATTAAGGGAGTAATGAGCGTCTAAATATGAGATTTTAAAAACGTATTTTCCCAGAATATGGAAATATGGAGGGAAATTAATTGACATTAGAAAAATTTCAGCATTGTTTAATGCGGTTGGGATCTTCAAACGAACAGCAAATGCTGCTTGTAACCTACCACCCTTATGAAAATAGCAGGGGTTGCTACCCTCTAATTGCATACAACTTCGTAATCATAAATTTCTCGAACATTTTGAAGATGGTTTATTGAGTAATGTTATCTGTCTAATAAAAATATGCTCTTTTTGCAACTGTCTAGCACCCGTGGTTTTGTTTAAATTCGCTAATAAAGCTGCAGCGATAGAGCCCCAGAAAATAATTAATTACAATATCACGAATTAGAAACACATTGTTAATGTTGAACGTCTACCAACGAGAATACACTGCACACAACAAAACTCACATGTACCCAGCATTGTGTATTATCTATGTTGCTAAACGACGACGTACACACCAAAAATATCATGGGTTTGAATGCAAACCTACCACATAAAAACAGATGAAACGAAACACCATTAAAATTTTTAAAATAAAATAAAATAACCAAAATTGTCATTTCTAGTAAAAAAAATTGTAACGTGCTTTACTGGTTGAACAAACGCCATCATGTGTTTTTACCGTATATGACACAGTTTTAGAGGAATTAAAATACTTTAATTTCAAATATTTCCGATTCTGTAAATAGAAAAAAAAATCGTCATTTAAGGAATAAGGTGAAAACATAAGACATTTTTGTTTACGATGCGCAACAGATTACCGATACGCAAAGAAAAATAATAAAAAAAAAGTGTTCGAAATTCTTTGTTTCAAATTCACAAATGGGGTGTCGGCGTCGATTTTGCATACTTTTCTTTTATTTACGGATTTTTTTTGTGTAGTGGACACAGGTGTGCGGACTGTGTGATGTTTAACGCTAACAAATTAATGATTTTCGACAGCTGAGGGTTGCGAGGCCTACGTTTCGAAATGTATCGGTAGTCCATCAGCATTTATGTATCAATCAATTAGAAATGCATAAAATATAGTATCAAAGACACATAACATACGCGCCCTGCCTCATGGGGGTAGATAGACAATGTTATTACCTATCGTGAGAAACTATGGGTGGCGATCAAGTAATATTTTCCCTTGAATTGAAATAAATCAGAAGAGACGTACATCTATCAACTAGAGGGAATTCCTTCTTCGCCAAGGCATTCTTGAGGTGGAACCCATTGGAATTTCTGACTAGTTGCACTTTTATACACATAATCTAGGATATCCTTAGTCAGTCCTGGACAGAAAACATGCCGTCTTGCTATATTTAGTGAGCATCATGCAGATGTGAAAACACTAGTGCCTTCATAGCTGTTGGAATTAGTGTTTGTGTCACTTTGAAATTGAAATAGTTCTACACTGCTAGCTCTCCTCTGAAAGTCAAATATTTATCTAGATTTTCATGTAGATTTTTACGTTTTTCGGGTCAACCATTGTAAATGGTGTAATGTAAGTCAGACAGTTTTTCAGAATCGGTGATCCCTTCTTTCACCCTGACTTGAAATGTGCTTCGTATTTGGGAGTTTCTTCGGGCTCTGAAGCATTGCTACAGTTGTGACTCAAAGCATATATAAATTATAATTGTGATATATTCTTGTTTGTCAAAGCGGGATTTTGTGGCGAAATTTCAACTTAAATCCTCTGCTATCTGGCAGGTCCAGTATAATTTTTTTAGTTGCTAGTTTAGCTTAAGTTGTGATTTAATAAGGGATATAGATGCATAGGAAGGCGGTTGGTTTTCTTGCATGGTGACATATCCTACTGTGCGATTGTTTTTGTCTATGCCAGTTGTTGTAAAACAAATATTTTAGTAGGTTTTACATATGTTTTATAGTAGTGGGTGGCTGTAGCCAGAGGTGGGCATTCTATACTGAAACTATTTAAGTGGTTAAGTTAAGGGTGAGGATTACGGTTAAATGATATATATTAATATAATTAAGTGGCTTTACTCTACACAAGTTAGTTATATAATACTACTAGGTTGTACTACATAATTTAGGCTGGAGGGGAGCAGCTGTTTAAATATTTATGTTGATCTACTCTATGATGGGCCACCCTTTGGACACCTTAGACCTCACCATTAGCATGATGTCGGAGGCTGATGATGACTGTGTCGACTATCGATGGATGGCGGCACGTCGTGGGTCTCGACCCAGGACCATCCTAGCGAGGTGGTGATGGCTGGAAGGCTTGAAGGAGACAGACCCCGATTCACCCGATACATTGTGTTATATTGACACACTTCAGTGCCGGTGGGGAGAATCGCTGAGGCCCTTGTCTGGTGCAACCCCTGACCTGATTGCACTGCCGTCATCGCTAGCCAGTCCTCCAGGCGGGGTTGTTGGTTATCGTAACACAGTGTAAGATTTTTTGTATGCTCGTAGAACCGTAATATTGGAGGTGAATTCAGGCTTATCTTGTTGAATGCACTTTCTTCTTCATGACTCCAATTAAGCTACTTTTTTAAAAAGATATCCTGAGGGGACTGACGGTTCTGACACATTTGGGTTGACCTAAAGTCCATGGAATATTTGCTGTTCTTGCGCTGCTGTAGGTATTTTTACCTTAGCTGGATCAGGTAATATTCCTTCACTATAAATTGTATGTCCAAGAAATTTAATAACTTATTTGGCTAAATGAATACTAACACGGATTAAGTTTTAATCCAGCTAATTTCAGTTTGCTAATTACTGTTTCCGTGATAGCACATAAGTCCTCTTCATTTGAGGCATGTCATTGTGTACCCCCTAAACAGGTAATCAGCTCTCATGTTAAGGCAGAGGTGCTTGTCGATGTTACGTCACACCCTAACCTCACATTGTGTGATGCACCTAGTTGTGTTGGACTGGGCATTGAAATAGCATTTTGTGTCACTTGTAAAACCACACGACACCGCCATTGTACTCAAGCAGTTGAACTAGTGACATTTGTGGAAGGCATGTTCGCTTGTGTGTCATGTACAGCGAATTGTCATGAACTTAGGGACAGCAAATGCGCCGCTTCCCCACCTTTCACGTGTCCCTACTATAATATCAACTCGGGCAAAAACGAACAGCCTGATATCTCGGCATCTGCCATAGACAATCGCCATGCTTACCATCAGGGCGAGATCACTACTCTGAAGCCTGTCAGAGACCATGCCAACCAGTACCCCCCACACCCGGTACCTGTACATAGGAAATAAGATTACATTCCCAGATTTCTCGGGATAGGTGAATGAGGACATAGACCGGTTCCTGAGGCAGTGCGAGATTAGGTGCGACTGTTACGAAGTCCAAAGGGAGGAATGGGCTGAACGTGTCAGCGGAAACCTGTGTGGCGCTGCACGAGAATGGTGGGCGATTTGGGGGCAGACCGACATGGTGTGGGAGGAGTTTGCTCGAGGGCTCCATTGCAGTTTTGGTGCAGCCGCAGCTATTGCCGACTGACAAGCTCAGTTCTATGGCGACAGACAGAAGGAGGGCGAGTCTGTTGAGAAGTTTGTTGCCAAACAACTACAGCTGTTCCGACGCATCCTCCCAAACGTTCCGCTAGAAGGTGCTCTCAGTAGTATCACCCAATGTCTCCGTTCAGAAATACGCCCGTTTATGATGAACATTTCATTGGAATCAGTGGAGAGTTACGTTCAGAGGGCAATAGTGGCGGAACAGTGTTTGCACAAACTCACCTGAAGTCACAGGATGCCAACCAGTCACAAAATTAATGTGCGTCCAAGCGAACGCAATGTCGACCAGAGGCACACACTGCAGCCCCAACCAGGAGCAGTACCACATCGCTCTATTGAAGTGCCACCACCAACCACAGCGTCACGACATGCTGATTCACAGCGACCAACCACAGCTACAGCACGGCATCTTGAACCGCCACCACAGTGCCACACCTGTCCGGTGCCGACCTTCCACTGGCATCGAGACTGTCCTATAAGAAATGAGCAACCAAGAGAATGGTCGGGAAACTTCCAGTGATGGGAAGCCAGCCAGACGCCAAATTCCACACACCATTGAAAGCTACAAGGATGTGACAATCTCACTAACACCACCGTTCCTTGGCACTGTAACCGGATGAGTTGATCTACTCTTCTACATACCAGTGGAAGTTGATGGCCAACCTACAGCTGCCCTGGTTGACACTGCAGCGAGCCACACATTTGTTTGATCTGACCTCGTTGTCCCACGTCAGGTCCAGGGTAACAGTAGTATAATTCGGCTTGCCACTTACAATGGGACCACCCCCACCAAGGGAATTACATGACTAGCCATAGGGGTTCGTGACCAAGTGTCGCATACTGAGGCAATGGTGGTGGACGACTTAAGAGACTCCTTGGTGCTGGGGCAACCTTGGCTACAAACCCAGGAGTCAGTTATAGAAGTTGCTGCTCGCCTCCTCCACACGGGTACCAGTGTACGCAGGACTGTTTATGCAGTTGACCAAGCTGACCGACCACTCGGTCTGCCAATCCAGTTAGCTAACCTGGACCACAAGGTACTGGAAGAGTACCAAGCTGCTGTCCAGAACATCTTGACAGAATGTGCTGATATATTTACTTTTTCTGACCTGCTTCACACCCCCACAGCAGCGGAACCCAATTCCGACTCCCAGAATTGAACCAATTTGCACCGGACCACAGGAGTATGGTCTCACCAAACAGCATGTCATATGGGAGCAGGTGGCCGAGATGCTATGTGAGGGGGTCATAGACGAGATGCTATGTGAGGGGGTAATAGAACCTCCAGACAGCCACTACAATGCACACATTGTCCTGGTCGCCAAGATGGATGGAACATTGCGCTTCTGTGCAGGTTTCAGACCACTGAACTTGGTGACAGAGTGTGCCGCCACTGCAGATCTGTGTGGATGGTGCACTGGCAAGTATGGGGGATGCTAGGATTCATTCTGCTTTAGATCTGAAGTCAGCTTACTGGCAGGTACCAATTCGTCCGGAGGACCGTGAAAAGACTGCCTTCACTACCCCGGACGGTCGAAGATTCCAATTCCGGACCATGTCGTTTGGCCTCAAGTGTGCACCAACAACCTTCCAGCACATGATGACTAAAGTACTTGCGAGATACCTGAGAGAATTGGTCACAGCCTACCTGGATGACATCATTGTGTGGTCCCGGACCTGGGAGAACCATCTCAGACACCTCCCCTTGGTCCTAGATTGGCTTGCCATCCGCCACCTGGTTGTCGCACCACAGAAGTGCTACTTTGGGCGCAGAACGGTTGACTTCCTGGGCCATGTGGTCCGCGAGGAGGGGAATTGTGCTCACCCATGCCGCTTACAGAAGATTGCCACCTGCACATTTCTAACAATGCGAAAACAGATGCAGAGGTTTGTAGGCTTGATTAACTGGCTGTGGAACTACATTTTACATTCCGCCACCATAGCGACCCCACTTACAGCCATCTTGTCGACCCAATGGAGATACCGAACCATGCCAGAGTACCTGGCTGCCTTCGACAAGCTGAGGCAGCAGTTCACCAAATGCCACGTCCTGTCTCGGGTTGACCTGAAGAGACGCCTGTATGATCAGACAGATGCCAGTGAAGCAGGAGCTGGGGCTGTCGTGTTCCAGCTTTCCGACGAGGGAACACACCATGTCGTCTGCTATGGCAGCACCAAGTTTGGGGAGAAAGAGCGGTGCTACCACAGCAATGAGAGGGAGTGCTTATCTATGGAGTGGGCACTACATCGTTACCGACCACATCTTGAGGGTCGCCAGTTCACCTTGTGGACAGACAATAAGTGTCTGATCTGGCTGGACACAATGCAGGGGAGATGTGGTAAGCTTATCAGGTGGGCACTCCTGCTCCAGTCATTTGATTATAGCATTGAACACATGCCTGGGAAAGAAGGACCAGCTGCCCGACTGGCTGTCTCGAGATCCCGACCCAGACAACATCCTGGCGGATGACGAGGATTGTGATACCCTCCTACCTCCTGATCGACCCACATAGAAGTCTAGGGACCCAACCGAACAACAGGCCATCCTGCAAACAGTCACCTTGTGGACTGGCCTCGATACCTGGGCCGATGTGAACATCCACGTCTTGGCAGCCCAAAAGACGTCACCTGCTGCCATTCAACTACGACATAGGTGTGCGACTGAGTACGTCGACTGGGTTCGGGTACTGGAGGACATTATCCAAGCCAAGCCGATGTGGACAAATGCCAACTGGAAGATATTTGTGCTGCCTGAGTGCCGGGAAAAGATGTTGTTCTTCACACACGACCACCTGCTGGCAGGGCACCCAGGAGTCGATTAGACTCGTCGTAATGTCACTGACCACTTTCACTGGCCAGGCCTTAGTGTTGATGTATGGGAGTATATCCGTATTTGCCGGGAGTGCCAATTGAAAAAGGCAAGTCGGAGTGATGGTATCGAACCTCAGACGCCCCGGCGCCCAACCAAGCCTTTTCATACAAAAGCCCTGGATTTAATGGGACCTTACCCCTGCACTCTGTGGGGCAATAGTTTCTTGATGGTGGTTACAGATTTGTTCTCGAGGTGGGTTGAGGCCTACCCACTCTCGAACACCTGCAGCACGACCATCTGTACGAAACTACAGAGTGAGTTCTTCTCGAGGTGGGGTTTCCCCAGCTCGGTGTTGACTGACAATGGTGCGCTAGTGGTGTCAGTCACTCCACATGGAACACCAGACTACCCCAGTTTACCACCCAAGGTCAAATCCGACGGAGAGGTGAAATCAGAAGATGAAAAACAGCTGCGACTGAAGGTGGGAGACGACCATGGCCAATGGGATCATCATGTTGCAGCTGCCTTGTTCTGCCTCCGTCGACGGGTCAATGCGGCCACAGGAGAGCCACTAGCACCCTTGATCCAGGGACGTTACCTTCCACTTCCTGGGGAACCGATACCAAAGATAACGATGGGTGCCAAGGAGTGTCACCAGCACCATGAGGCTAACATTAGGGCTGCACAATGCCATCAGAAAGAATACCCGGAGTGCATCATGCCAACGACAGCAAACCACTGCCGCGACTTCAGCCCAAGGACCGGGTGTATGTCCGAAACCACCCTGTGTCTGCAGGTACCCGCAACTTCTGCGCCAGTTTCGCCCCACAATGGACAGGACCCTGGACCATACATCGCTGCCTAGGAACCCACACCTACCTGGTACGGAATGGAGGAGGGGGGAGCGCACCCGGAAGTTTTACTGAGATCACTGTGTAGGACAGACATTGCAGCAGAAGCTGAAGACATACCCGAAGAAGGCCCCACACCTAAGATACCACTCCTGGACACACAGGCAGACTTACCTCTATTAACAGTGGATGAGGAGACACAAAGGGCACTGCCTCAGCCAGCATCCCCTGTGGTGAACATAGACCCCGAATCAATAGTCACAGATCCGGAGGAGGAAGAGATATCTAAATCTCCTACGAGGGGGGTCTGGGGTCCAGAGTATATCCTTAATAATGTCAACTTCCATGTTGTAGTGGAGGAGCTAGAAGAGATATTTGTCCAACAACACCATCATAGACCCCATCCAGACCTGCCAAACAACACCCCAGAGGTTGGTGGGACTCCGACATCCAGGTATAGGCCACACTGTCGCAGGGGGAGACCTGTTACCCCAATCGAAGGCCCAGAGCTAAAGGAGCAGGCATTCACTGCAGAACTTGGCCCTGCCTTCCAGAGCACGGCACCTGGACGATCGCTGTCAAGACGAGGGAGGCGCCGTGCACCAGCATAGTTCCAGCCAAGACAACATCGAGTGCCCCGTCAGGAAAATAAACCCAACATAGACACACATGTGGGGCAGGCATTCAAGCCAGTGGAGGTACACACACTACAGACGCCCCGCTTACCCTGGACATGCTTAAGAGAATCCGGACCAGACCAGCAGCAGACACACAGTGGCAACCTGAGAGAAATGTCCATCCTGCTCGTGACCAAAGTGTGCTGTCCCGGCAGAGCCTGTATGGCCTACGATTCCGCAGACGGACACTGTGACCAATGTGCTGCTTCCCTAGAGGTGACCCCAACATGACCAGTGATGGGATGGAGACGCAGCAATAGCTACCTTCTTCAGCAGACACCAATTAGGCTGAACCACCGTCCAGATGTGACATCATGAACTACTGCAGACTACAAGATGAAGAAACTGTTGCGAAGACACTGACAAGATTGGTCTCACTGAGGGGGAGGGGGGCATCTGTCGTCGTACCAGGTCCCTGACCTGGTAGGGTCAGCCCAATTTTGCCCAAGCACATAGGTTCCTTCCCTCCCCCTATGTGAGAGAAAGAGGAGAGCATCTACCGCTTTTGGCGGCAAGCAGTGGTGGTTCAGCGCTGTGACGGGAAGGACGTCGTGGGATACCCGGGGAGTGAGTTTACGCGTATGTGTGGTAGGAGCTGGCCTTCATATAGGTCCTAGGGGAAGGGTCGTGAGGCACAACCCTCGAATAGTGTCCATAAGAGTTTCCGCCCGAGTCCGCTACGCGCCTAAATCATCGGCATTATTAACATTACCTGCTCGACTCGCTGGAGGAAGGAGAGGCATGTCACCGAACCCTTACGCCCTGAGATAAACACTTTCCTGGCCGGGCAGGGCACAGACCAGGTGGCGCCCAAGTACTGTTACGCATCGGAACTATTTACTGCGCGTGTTCGGTACCCTGTAGTTCTTTGTGTTCCAACTCCGGCACCCTCTGCCTCCTCCAGACGGCGACACAATCTTCATATTAGCTTAACATTCGCGTGGTGTGCTTTTATGCATTTGTTTCTGGACACACAGAATTTATTTTATGTATGTACCGGTATGTATTTATGAATGTATGTATGAATGTTTGTATGTGTGGATGTATGTATGAATGTATGTAGGTTTATATGCATCTAGGTAGGTATGTAGGTAGGTATGTAAGTAGGTATGTAGGTATGTGTGTGTATGTGTGTATGTGTTTGTGAATGTATACTCCGTTTCATATAAGTTTGAATAAATCTGACAGCAACTTATTGGCAATAATTTGTAATATTTTGTTATTTGTGTAACTACATAAGTCAGTCTTGGCAGTACAAATGTTTAAATGGACATATTATGTTTCTTTTTACAGTTAAAAGTGTCTTGCATTGTGCAATAAATCACAAAATACTGAAAATAATTGCCAATAAGTTGCTGTCATATTTATCCAAACTTACATGAAATGAAGTATGTGTGTGTGTATGTAAGTATGTGTGTATATATGTGTATGTATGTGTGTATGTATGTGTGTATGTATGCGTGTGTGTATGTATGTGTGTATGTATGTGTGTGTGAGTGTATGTATCTTAAATTCCACATCTATGTAGGCCTTTTCAATTACAGTAGTTGATGACAATTATTTCGCCTCCATCTTTGACGAAAAACGTAAATCCCAGCACCACATAAAGCTGATCAAAAATTATGTAATTATTTGATGGGTATGCGGTATTTATCCAAAAAAACGTTTACAACTGAATCTGTTGATGTTTCTCTACTAGAGACACAGAACAGGAAGTTATCAGCATAACTGATAAGCCTTCTTTCCTCAAGGAGGGTGCAAATTAACCCTGATTGTAAACATCGTTTACGTAATCTGGGAATATTAAATATTAAGTCTAATTAAGCCATATAATGAACAAATTATACAAGAGATAAGTCAGCTAATTAATTAATATCCTCGTACCCAGTTTGATTAAAAAACGAACATATTTATTCTAGATATCTTTCGTATCTTACGTGTGTGTTTTCTAACAAACTGAAATACTAAAAATTTGGTCAGTGAGAAACATTTTTTGCTATTGAAGTTATGTGGGTATGAAAGCGAGAAAGATGTTCGTAATGTCCGAAATATATTAAGATACCTATCTGAGTGTCGCTCGAAGTGGTGTTAGAAGAAAAAAAATGTTCCGTTATATTTACTGACTCTATGTCTGGAAAAGTTAGTAAAGGAAATACATGGTCTCATATCAGTGGGGTTTGTGATTGTTATTTTAAATTAAATATAAAATTATTTAAATATAATATTTAGAAATGTGAAAGTATACAAATTGTAATATTAAATAAAATATTAGTTGCCACAATAATTAAAAACTCGAAATTCTGAAGTTGAATATCTCCCGAAATCTGTTATGTGGCTGCGATCTGGCACCAGCGCGCGCTATAATACCTGTAATGCAATCTAGGGTTGGGACGCTCTATAGCTGCACAACTAACACTAACTGTAGGGCTATGTTACTCAAGAACCAATTCCGTCATTTTAGTAGCCTGAAGGCCTATAGCTGGTTCCTGTAAAAATTCACCTAATTTGTACATCTGATTTACAAAAATTAATACCTTGTTATCGGTAACCTGTACTTACTTAAATTAAATAATAAGAAAATGAGATAGCAAAACACATGGAAAAACGACAAACTTTACAATAAATTGAAGAAACAACATACAATCAATAAAGATGTTGGAGACAGAAAATTACTAAAACGAATTGGACGGTAAAACGACGACAAAGACGATCACAAAGTGATGATAACCGGATGAGCACAGGCAACACGATGATGACAACACAGATGAACACAGCTGGCTTTTGTATACAACAGATGCTAGATTTCGAAAACTGAGGAGTTTTTCTGTATTCAGGAACAAAAACAACAACAACAGTATGTAGAACATATTTCTGACGACAGCATTACTGAAATTGTTCTGTCAGCTAGTTAGATATTTGTGCAGACAAAACAGATTATGAAATGTTAAATGTCTGAAGTAATTGTACTGATAATATGTGTAACAATGGCTCTCATAATATGTGTAGTACTAGACTTAACGCTGAAAATATACTTAGATAACGACGTCTTTGAAGGCTTATAAAAGGCACATAATAAAATTTGGAGCAATAATAGCATACTCCTAGTTGTAAACAGTTTCACATATATTAACCGTCTAATCTATCAATATCTTTCATAGGTAAAAAGTTATGCCGACGCAGATGAAGGCTCCAGAAGCAATAACTTGCTATACATAGCAACGATCTAGAAAACATTTAACTATCGTATTTTAAAATACATTTTTTATATTGGTTACATTAAATGAACTTTTTAGAAAGTTTTGGTGTGTTTCTTAACACAAATAGTGTTATTTTAAAATATTTAAGTGATTCTAATACAATATTAAATTTATTTTCATGAAATAACTCCTTTAAATAGTTTCAATGACATAAATCATTAAGCTTAGGTCTTTAAATTTGCAAGGGTTCACAAAATATTTAGACTGCCCCATGACGTTCATTTCAACCTATTTAAACGATCCAGATTGTGATAAACACCGACTATACTTAGCTACTAATGTCGAAATTATCCTACTTAACGGAATGAAACAATTCCAGTGTACAAATGTATAGCTGCGAAATTATTTACCACATGCGTATACATTTTAAAATTACTTATACCAATTGAAACCCTAAAATTTTATCAGTTTATTCTTACTTAATGTGTTGGACATAATGATTTAGTGATGTAAAATTCTGCAAAATTGCATTCGGTTTAGTTTTCACAAAACTGTCGCCGATGAATTAATCTACCAATATCTCGTCGATTTAGATCAGTTCCATTGTAGTTATTTCAGTATCTCATTGTACCGATGTTGCATGCATCTCCGTATTTAATTCGCAAGATATTTGGACAATGGAAAAGCAATTTATGATGGTTGTTAAGGCATATATATATATGTATATATATGTATATATATATATATGTATATATATATGTATATATATATGTATATATATATATATATATATATATATATATATATATATATATATATATATATATATATATATATATATATATATATATATATATATATATATATATATATATATATATATATATATATATATATATATATATATATATATATACATATACATTTTCCTTCATTTTCCTAGTTTGTTTTTTAATGCAACTTTGTTAAGAATACTCTTCTAAGTGGACAGTTTAGTATCAAATGTAATCAAGAGAGTATGGAATCCGTAATACATACGATAAGAGAAATATTATTCAGTAAATACTCTTAATTGTAATTGTGGCATTAAAAAAAAGAAAAGTTTGACGTTTTCAATACGGCAACGAATTTACTATTTTTTGTTTTGTTTCGGTTTTATGATAAGAGTTGCAAATTTCAGAAAAGTTACTGTATTGAAAGAAATGAGGTAGGTCATTAAAGTTCTGTACCTATAACGGGGTGTACAGTAAAGGTGTTCGTAGATTGGCTTAGAAAACTTGCTACAAATAGTAAGGAATCCAGACGAGAGCCTTTCAGATTGTCAACTGACGTGCGAAAAACTGTGCTACAGAGGTCGATCATGATGTAAATAAGTCGTTAGCTTTCGTTGGCACTGATGTTCGCGATATAATACACAATGAACTGGTAGTACATTTCTGCCGGGCTCATAAAGTGACGAAATATTGTGAGCACCGTGTACCTTTAATTGCAGACGTGGCTAAACGGAGCCTCCTCATTGGTAGTTATCAACTCAGAGATATGTGTGTCTTCCTACAGATTTTAATAATAGTTTGGCCAATAAATCCGTAAGTCCAACAGGTCATCATATGTAACCTTTTGACTGTGAATTTTCCAGAAATATCTGCAGTCATAATCATTTGACATACATCCGGATATATAAAATCTAGTTCGTTTTTTAACAACATTCTTTATCGACCTTCATCGTGACAGCAAGCTAGATTTGAATTGCCACGTACTGTGAACCGATAAATAATTATTTAAACCTGTTTATGTCCGTAAGCGGTTTTATGAATATTATACAGCAGTTGTACTTTTTTTGCCTTTCGCAATCATCACTGTAAAGCATAGAGGCTCGTTGTTTACATGATAAATAGAAATTGGTTCAATCTGTTTTCAGATTGCGTATGACAAAGTTAGTGGAAGAGTAAGTACTTTTTATTGGAGTGCAGGTTAACACTTTTAATACAGTCACATTTATACTCCCGACATTTTACACAATATTTTTATGTTTATCTTGTTATGTTTACTCACGGTTACCACAAAAGCTGTGTTCCACTCCATTTTGCACAGTTTAGAGGCCTACACAAAAAAACTAGCATTTAATATGTAGCCCACTCAGTCAAGTTATTAAACACCGTATAAGCCAGCATACTGCACAACATGACACTGGCAAGGAGGTAGGAAGAAGACAGTGACTTTTTGCTGCTATGTTAACAGCTGCAATCATAGTGTTATGAAAGGACATAACTTCACTGATTAATGTCATTTCATAACTACATGTTATTTACAGTAAGTCATTAAACCCCACTTATTTGCATCAGACGTGTTCCTTTTTCTATCATAAAACAATTTATCTAACTTGTAAATATTGTAACAAATTAATATATTCATAAAAGTTGACCTACACCTTCCTTTCATAAATAAGCTATTTAGTTACAGAAACAAATCAAACATGATAATGAGACGTGTGTACAAGCCTTTTTAAAATAACAAATGATTTGTAGTCTATATTTTAACGATTTTGAAACTAACATGGCGTAAACGTGACCAGAATTATTGAGTATATGATATAAATAGTTGAATAAAATGGTTAGAATTTTAGGGAAAAATGTACAAATTCCAAGGAAATTCGGGATATTTGGTTCAGTTCAAGCAATTTCAAGGGAAGTTCTTAACATTTTGAAAATAATACAGCATTTTTAAAACTATCTTGGCACATTGTGAACATAAGATAAAGATCAAGTTCAAAATAATAGAATATGGTGGCCGGGGATTATGATATAACCACAACATAGCGCTGTCGAGTTCGATTCTCCAACACTTCAATCTACAATCTAATCACCAAGAAATCAATGCCCGCACAGCTGCCGCGGGTTGTATTGTAACCCGTCCACGAAAATTCCTAAGTAATTCTTTCAACCCTGCAATAAAAAAAACTTCCATGAATTGGTCGAAACTTCGATACTGCATATCACGCGAATTGGTAACACCCCGGCCTGGATGACGTCATAAATGAAGAAGATACAGCCGCTCGAGTCGTCTGGAAGGAGATAGAGAAAGAGGGTTGTGGTGGCTCTGGGCGTCGTGCAATGGCCGGTCAAACACTGTCTCGCTACGCTTCTCATGTCATATTAACATTTTAATGTGAAGTGGAAAATATAGAATCTTTTAAATACTGATTTATTTAATTCCACTCAATTCAAGAAAATTGCAATCTGTAAGTTAAAAGCCTTGAATCTGAATTCTTAAATATGTTCTTACAAAATGGAATATGAGTTTCTTCCCTTAGAAATCAAGAGTACATCATATTATATATATATGTATATATATATATATATATATATATATATATATATATATATATATATATATATATATATATAGACACACACGCACACATTGCTGACATCTGGTCCCGAAACGTCATGAAATGTCTGTCTTTAGAAATCTACTGTGTTCTTTTGTGTTTTTTCATCGTTGCGTCGTCTAGTCTGTTGTCTATGACGTCGTCTTTGTTATTCTCTCTTGTGTCCTTTATTGCATTCGTTTCAGTATTGTCTGTGCTATCTTAATTGGGGAATCCTGAGATTTACAGATTATTTTGTATTTCGTCTTTTATTTTTGGACGTTTATTTATTTTTTCCATTATTTGTTGTTTACTAATTCCTTATGGGATTTTTCATGTGCTGTTGTTTTGGTTTATGAATGCGTTGACTACAGCCAAACCATGCTTGTTTTCTAATGATTTAGTTTTTTCCCCTTAGTTTCATTCTAAGATTTGTGGGACGACATGCTACTGCAATAACGTATGTCCACAATAGTACAGTATATTATTCTGTCCCATTGCAAGAAACATTCAAAGACACAAATAACTCTTTCAATTCGTAAATAATAATAGTAAATAATACAAATAAAGGTAATTGTAACATACATTTTATAACTAATTTAAATGCAACAAATGTGGCAAGGCAAATGTGTAGTACATATCGATGCGGCAAATATATTAATGTTCTGTGTGGCAGCATGTGTAAATATCGAGCTTTTATTACGAAGGTCCCAGGCTATATTACCAGTACTATGAAACTACGTAGAAACTATGTAGAATTAAATTCTTTGTACACCTAAACTACTTCCTTTTGACTTTACCGAATTTTATCTACTGCACATTCATCTAGGCCTACATATGGCAAAATATTAAATTGAGATACAATTTTTGTGCTTAGAAAATGATAATGAAATCTATGTGTCGTAAGAAAGTATGGGTGGGCGCCATAATAAAAAAATGATAATTGATAGTATTGCATGGAGACAATACAAGGAAATCAAAATTTGACATTTCAATAGAAAAGCTGCATTTCTTGACAAAAAGGAAAACAGGCAATCATTTGCGTAGTTTAATGAAATTAACAAAATTTACAATACTGTATTGCAGGCATGGTGGAGGTTTACAGATGGCAAAAGAAAAGAAAATGAGCACTAAGTTTCTCTACTCCTACAACCTTCCTTACAATATTTTTTTTTTTACAGGGAAAGGGAAACTAAAACATTTAGTGTTCTTTATGAGAAATATTTAACGCAGAAGCAGTTTTTTTTATAACTTATGCCAAACATTCTATAGGCAACATTTGTCGGTAGTATGAGACCCTTGTGGCTTCTAGGTGATTAAAAAACAGAGTGAAAACAACAATATACCTACGAAGCAGAAGCAAGGAAATGTTCATCTTACTTTGCATTTTCGGTTGTAGATACAACCCAGTAACTAATACGTTGAAACAAAACATCTTCCTATGTTCTGGCTTTCAAAATATTAACTCAGCTCCTGTCGCATATAATTATGAGGTACACGACAATTTTAACAGAGCTCAAAGCTTCAGAGTAGCTTGCATTCTTGAATTTCAGCTCAAGAAAAATTTCTACACAGTTTTACTGATGCCAAACTTTCTTTGCTATATTAGCCATTTTTCCTTGACAACCAAATAACAAACTTCAAAATCAAAGAGAAATGTTTTACCAAGATTATAAATGGAAGGATGACCTAACGTTATTATTATAAATAGAAAATAAAAGTGAATTTTACTAAATTTGGAAGCATTATATATACATAACTCTTTTAAGTTATTTTTAATTATCTAAAATTTAATAAATAATATACATTACATTAAAATTTATGGATTTATTCATTACCGAAACTAATTAAATGATAACCTGTAATATCTTTATATTACAATCGATGCGGCAAATATTAATGTTCTGTGTGGCTGCGTATGTTAATATCGAGCTTTTATTACGTAGGTCCCATGTTACATTACCTGTAATACGAAACTACAATAACTAAGTAGAATTAAACTCTTTGTACAGCTAAACAAACATTAAGTTGTACCATCGAAATGATACACATTTGGAAAAAGATAGAAATTGAAAATTATTTGCTTGCAAGAAAAACGAATTTTAACTACTCTCGTGGAAACAATATATTTGGTTACAGTAAGGCTATATTTTGGACACAATGGAGTTTTTCTCTAATTGTGTGATAATTGCTCCGTTACAAATTTTTGACTACAACTATAGTGAACATATAACTGTGTATAACTTTTAATTTGTGTGTTCTAGTGATGAAAGACGGAAGAATTTGGATCTGTAGTTTGTATAAATTGGCTTAGTGCTAGTATAAATGTAACCACCAAAAATTACTTGCTAAGTAACTAAAGACAGCATCGTGAATAATATGCAGTGCACATCTTATAGAAGCCATTCTGGAGACAGAGAGCTCACAGAGTCCTGAGAATTACTTACGGAAGTGCCGTTGTAGAATGACGTTCTCACTATTGCAGTAAATGTTCCACACACGAGTAACAGTAACAGTAACACGCATGTAACAGGGTGCACGAAGCATATTGTTAAGTGGTAGTAGTACAATCAATCAAGTTCAGTTGAGTGGCTAGTGTGTCCGAAGTGAAGATGTAGGTAGTGGCTATCCTTTGACCAAGCAATTTCATGCTGTATTTTCAGAACTCGTTCGCCGATATTGCACGCCTGCTCTCGGACTTCTTTAGAGACTTGGACGTGGTGCCATCAGACGTCGTCGTTGGCCTTGTACTTCTGCGCAAATTTCAGAAGATCGAACGTGAAACAATCGTCAAGGAGGTGAGTTCCTCGCTTTGGACGGGAATGGTAGATTGTTTTTCAAGATATGACAAAATAGTTGTTTTATATAATAGTAAATACATATATACATATGAACACGTTTGACACGTGTGCTAAAATTTTACAGCTTACACAATTTAGTGTAAATATATGATTTCTGTAGACATGGGCGAGTTTCATAAAATATGTTTGTATCAACACTAAAAACCTTTTGTTAGATGAGATCTAAGTAATGCCCACACAAATTCATAATATTAGCATGGCCAAGCCAGAGGACGGCCTGGCTTCTACAAGGATAAAAATGCACTCTTGCTACTGTTCATGTCTTGTAAAACTCAAACTAACGTAATACGACTTGAATCCAACTTGTTCAATCTTTTTTAAAAAGAAAACAAATTCCATAACTATTCGTCTCATTTCTAGCACATCAGTAGTTTCAGAAGAATCATAATCAATTAGATTCCCTTTGTCATGTTTTATATTTAAAATTGCACTTTACGTGAGTTCTTTGTGTTGAAAAAAAAATAATAAGATAATCTGTAATAATTATTTTAACCAAAAGCCGTTTATGGCTTAAACATTGCTATGATACAAGTTATTTATTATATTAATCATGTTTCAGTATTACACAATTTACTAATTTGCAGTGCATGTTTACTGTTTCGAATTGAGCAAATTTTGGTTTTGTATCACCAAACTGATTTTTTTCCATAACTATATATGTTGTCAAAAATAAAAGTTATCGAATTAATTCCATCCAACCAAATTGTAGATCAAATACACATTTTTCACTCTCTCTGTTTAGAATCTTAATTTTTTTAATATTTCTAATTTTTTAAACGATATTGACCAACCGGAATTTCTATCTCACTTTCCACATCACTCTAATTTATAAAATAGAATATGTTATGTACACACATGATGTATGGTGTCATGTATGTAGTTGACGGGAGCGAGGGTAATGGTGAGGTCCTAATAAAGTTAGAGATTAACGGTAGAGGTTAGACAGTGTGTTCCACGGCATGCCACACTGCGGTGCGTTTCCCGACTACGCGCCAGCCGGTTAGCGGAGAACAGGCACTCGATGTGCAGAAGTAACGTTGTCTCTGGGTCGTGTGGCCGACGGCCAGGCTTCAGAGATTTCCTCGCTAGCCGTCCCGAGATACTTACTTTCCAGGGAGTATTAAGGCTCTCCCTACGCCTGGTACACACAACAAATACGCTCGACAGGGATTTCGGACACCTGTACACCCAAATACACTGGAGTTGGGTTAGAGGGTCCCGTGCCCTTGTACGCCGAGAAGCAGCGTTGCCAACAACACACAAAAATTAAAGGACATTTGATTATTATTGGTGTTAACTTACATCGTTACTCCACTGAAACATCAACTATAATGTGGCGATGACTGAAATGGGCTCGGACTTAACCCATCCGAAGTGAAATGCTGCACAAAAGCCTGACAGGACAAATAAACATACATCAAATACAAGCTCCTGGGTGCGAACCGAGTCGACAGGGGAGAGGGGTATACACCAACAACTGAAGATAAATGCTAAAAAGGTTCCGAGACTTGAAAACTATTGCGTAGATAATGAAATAATTTTGATAAGACCTAATTATTACTCTTTTGCTTGACTACTTTATTTATTTATAATATTATAAATGAATATTGACGAAAAACTTTGACTGGTATATAAAAGTAAAAATACCGAACAAATTTATTTCAACTATCTTTCACTGTGAATTGCTACCAGATAGTATTAGATGCTTACTCGTAGGCATAAGCAATTCAGTCAAAACTACACTTATGATAGATAATTTTATATACACTACAGGGTGGTTCAACTTCGGCACTCTCTATATGCGATAGAAGATATTACTTTTAGAGAGGATATAGATGCAGTAGCAAAATTAGTTTAACTGACCGTATAGACTTGTTGCCAAAATGTCTCATCGAATAGTTACAAAATGTACATGATGTTTTGTGCACCAGCAAATACCCTTAATGAAATACATTATCATAGCAATATGAGAGAAACTTAATTTAAGAAATAAGAGTTTATCAATGTTCATACATTTAATAGTGTAATATGAGTTTTCGTACAAATACACACATATAAAATTGAAAGACAATTCTTTGTCAATTTCAAAAAGTTCATATATAGTCTACCATTTCAGTTTGCGATGAATAACCATAAAGTAGGTAGATATTACCGATTATAGCGCAATACCCCTTTTTTTGTGTTAAAAAGTTATACCTAAAAATAATTCCCTAAAATAATCGATATATTGAGGTAATTTATTCACAACTTCTCTTACTACGAAATTTTCACAAAATTACTGTAAAACAAAATAACGCATGTTAAAATTAAAGGAATACAAAAGATCATGAATGTAATGAAAAATTTAATAAAATAATTTCAATAATCACATAAATTTAATTTTTCCTCAAATCTAAACGAATAAAATTTTTTGTAGGACTAAATTTTTTCATTCCTTCATGTACAATATTTATAGAACGACTATAAATATCTTCTAAAACATTACTGTTAAATTTTTGAACATATCTTTCAGGTAAAATTACTTAAAAATAATCTATTTCTAATATCACTCAAGAACAACATTTTGTGTCTATTGTTTTAGCTTTATTTATTAAACATGGTTTGTCTAGTGTGAGTTCAGAAATATTTGTAAATTATTATTTATATTTAATACATTTAACGTCGATTCCATTTTCTCGAGTTTTTTATCTTTATTAAGAAAAACATTTATTTTGATTTTTAAGATGTTAAAAAGAAAAAATAATTTTTGAATTACAATTTTTTAAAATTATAATGAAAAACTTTTCCTTATAAATGCAGACAAATAATGGAGAGTCAAAAAATGTTTTACACCATTTTTAAATAATATCCTTATCTATGAAAATATTGATAAAAATTTAGAATTAAAATATTAACATTATTTATATTTAACAAGTGAATAAGTTAGAAATAAAACTGTTGATTATATTAACAGAAAAAATTCAGTTGATTGGGAGTATGTAGTTTCTTTACGAAATAAAACTATCTGAATAATTTATTAAAGAATTTTAAAATAAAGTTAATTGGAAACATATTTCACAATATTTGGATGATGAAGTTGATACTGATTATTTTGATAACAATTGTGATTATTCAATGTATTAATTTAAAAAATACTATTTATATTTTTATGTTCCTTATGATATTTTATTATTTATAAATAAAGATATAAATCTCGAGAAAAAAATGGAAACAGAAAATGATATTACTTGAACATGTACACTTTGAAAAATTGTTAAATCACATTCTGAATTTCCAAAAAAGAAAAAATGAAAAATGGCCCTGCCTATTTATGTTATGTTTCTCTGTAAAAAGATTGTAAAGATTGAAAATGCCAGATACATTATGAATCATGTGGTAAAAAAATAGCAAAAGCAGGTATGAAAAATCAATTTAAAAACAAACAAAAAACATAATACTGTTGATTAACCAGAAGATACAACTAGAAAATATTCATTTCTTAAAATTGTTAAGTCTTATTCTAAGTTTTCAAAAAATTAAAATGTGAAATATGGTATAAGTTATATTTGTTGTTCTTGTAGAAAAAATAACAATGTTAAAATGTTGGAAAAAATACCTTGTGAATTATCATTAAAAATATTACAAAAAAAAACTAACCAAAAAATAAACCAAAAACTAAACACGTATAAATTATAGTAAAATGTGATAATTGTGGAAAAGAATATGACAAAATTATATTAGAAAATCACGAGACGATGTGAAAAACATTTAAAACCAGTAGATAAAAAAATTAAAATAAGAATTTTCCGTTTATGTAATATATGAAATAAAAGAATCATTACTGTATTTATTTACTTGGACATACTCCATTGCGAAATAAATGACTGTCAAAAGAAAACTAAAAATAAGACAAGAAAACGTAAATAAGCAGAGTATGCTTTAGTCATCAGGATAAATACACAACATGAAATTCCAAAACTGGAATTTGGTCACATAAAACAAGGAACAATCAGGAAAAAAAGAAATAACAAAAATATAAAAATAGCTAAGTTGACATGCGATACAACGATGAGACGGAACAAAAACACAAACAGAAATACAGCGAACAACACAACGATGAGATTAAACCAAAACAAAGATGTCAGACACAAACAGAAAAAACAACAAACGACACAAATGATGAGACGAAACTAATCACAGTAGTTTTCCAAACAGTCAGTATTAACGACGTTTCGGAAACTGGCATCTGTTCCCGTCATCAAGTAGACACACAGGGTTCAGTGCGATTGATGAGGAGACTGGAAAAACCATGGGTTTATATGGCCGTTTTGAGCACGGATTTCGGCGATCCCAAACACTTGGTTCTATATTATATTGCTTCCATTTCATTTTCAATTTGCCCATCGAAACACACCGACACAAAATAACAAACAGAACATATTTACTGTTACATTTCTATTGTGCATGTAACAAGAATTGCTGATCCGTCCTGAAGTCACATATTTAGAATCTTTATGTTTTTTTATACCATAAAGGACTCATGCCTGTAATTTAAACAAAACGATAACATAGATCACTAGATCACTTATATTTCACATGTTCACTTAATCGGAAAGAACTATCCGGAATATATATATATATATATATATATATATATATATATATATATATATATATATATATATCACTATATCTCTGTCTGCTTAATGGAGTACAGTCAGTATAGTTCATTAGATTAAATAAACATGTGCAGTCAAAGTTATCTGTGTTGTTATCATTTTGTTTCAATTGCAGGCATGACACCTTTGCAATTTTCAAAAACGTAT
>PNEQ01038521.1:0-11268 GCA_003012365.1 Medauroidea extradentata | reverse complement strand
AATTATAAAAAACTACAGTTTTAAATTTTTCTAAATTTGGTGGTTTCAAGCCGTTATTTTTTTAATACAGGTTTTAATTTTTTACTCTAACCTCATAGTGCTATGTAAACAGGCGCCTGTTGATAAAATATCTACTCGGCAAAATAATCACATATGATTTTGATGAGTAGTTAAGATTTTATTGACCATTGAGTATTCCAGTCGTCCGCTCGACATCGTACCTTTCCATATCCCTTATACACCCCGAAATTCAGTAACATTGGAATTCGCAAATCAAAATCAAAAGTATTGTACTGGAAATCATATGCTCACTTAAGACAATTTTGCTTTCCCACACTCGAAACACAATTTTCTTAATTTTCTTTAAAGCTGCTGCCGAAAAACTTATTTAGGCGAATTAATTTCGATTATGGCCTAAACAATAAAATACTTTTGGCGTAGCCACCTTGGTTGCCACGTTCATGCAAAAGCACTAAGTGAAGCTAATGAAACTTACATGTTATTTGTTAGTGGTGATCACGAAGTGATCCTTAAAACACCAAGAGCAGAAGTAGAAGTGTGCACGCCAGGTCGCCGGCATTATTAGCTAGAAACCACTTACGGCGCATGCGCAGAAGACAAGGTGGAGAAGCTAGAAGAGCAGCGGAAAAAGAGAGGAAAAAACAGGAGGGAGATAGGGAGGTTGCGATTCCAGCAACGCTGGACGATACAATCAATGATATTTCTCGTGAGAACCAATGGGACTGGAGTACCACCGTCGCCGCACTCCTGCATAACAAAATAGATAATAAACCAATAGCACACCCTAGAAAATTGCTGTGAAGACTCTATAATTTTTTGATGACCTCATACTAAATAACCAAGAAATAATTAACACGTTGCGCACATAAAATATAGATTGTTTTTATTTACCATAAATATGCAGCAAAGGACATTATTAGTTTATAAGAGATAATACTAATTATATTTGCATTTTCAAACAGGATAATACAAATCTTAAACCATTCATATCGATTTCGTTGGTAGTGACGTACCCCTCGAAAAATTTAAGGCCCAGGCACAATTATGCAGACGCGTCTGTCTGATATACCCGAGCCGATGGTGCAGATAGCGATAGATTATTTGATTGGCCCACGTGACTTGTGACGTCACACTACAGTGAAGATGGCTAACTCGGAACTGTCTGACCACATCTGGGCAGCTTTTATCTTTGGAGGTCAAACAGCATGGTCTGCACCATCTGCATGTGACGTCACGTGTACTTTGCGCCAATCAGAAATGAGATACGCGTAAATAAGCGGGAAATCACGCATAAGTGTTTGAGTTTGTAAACAAAAGAACGGTAAGTTTGTGTAATGGTATTTAGTTAACATATTTCCTAGTAAGTTGTTTTGTCTCGAGTGTCATTTCAGTTTATATTTTCCGTTCGGTTACATTTGTAAATGCAAATTCCGTCGATACAAAGTTGGAAAATAATTACCACTCTCTTAATAGCTATTTTAAAAATACAGTAGTACTTACATTTTATCCTATTTTCTTCACTGAAACAGTATAAAAGAGACCGAAGCACATTAAGTAAACCAAAGTAATTACGTTAGAAAAATAAAACTTGACAGTCTCACTGTGCAGCACTTTATCCAGTAAAATTCATATTATCTGTGTCAGCCACGTCAATTGTGTTTCACTGCAGCTGAAAAATGGTTAGACAGCTCTATCAGACAGCGTGATCAGATTGCTCGGAGAGACACGTCCACGCAATTGTGCATGTGCCTTCAAAGAAACATGTTCAAAATGTTTGGTTTATTATAATAGGTATGCCGTAAGTTGAATGATGGTATATCGTAACAAAATAAAAATTTAAAATAACAATTTTTAAAAACATAAAATGCTATATTTTCAATACAATAATTTAAATGCATGTAAGTCTGTATTTTCATAAACACAGCTGAGTCGTCAGGAACATTAAATTTTTTCATAAGATCTATGAAGTATTTTACTATCTGACATTACATCAAAGTAGTACTTAAACAAATATATTAATTTAAAATTTTGTCGATTACTTGCACTTAGTAGTAAAAGTGGTGTAATTCTATAGTTTGGTTATGGTTTTCTGGTTTCATTATAATTCAAGTTACTCTTTGATCTCTAGCATAAAATGCCTAATATGTCTGATTACTACCTGGAGCATATATTTTGTCTTTTTTACTGCTTTTTGCAATTAAATAAACAACATTAATTTTTTTCTTCGGCAATACTTCAAATTAACAGCATTATTAGATTTGGGGAGGGGGATTCGTTACAATTCATAGTATTTATCTTCGAGATCTACATTATTATCATCTAAGTAGGTACATAATAAAAGCATTATAAAATATGATTTTATTTAAAGTTAATGTTGTTACAAAGTCGTTGAACAGTGAACACGTTAGAAATGAGTAAATTTTTGAGTTAACAAGAGTATAAGAATTCCGTAATTTAGCATTTATTTCTTCTAATTTTTAGTATATTTTTTGTAATTTACCTATCTATTTAACTAGTGTATTACAATATTCCAAAATTGGTATAGATAATTATATACATATACAAGCAAATTCTTTACCATACTACTATTTGATTTCATTAATTTTTTAGATATATAGCATATCATTATCTTTTGCATTTATATCATTATTTAAAATAGCAACTCTTGTATCAACATTTTTAATCAAAATTTTTTAATATTTATAATCATTCCTAAAAATAATTACATTGCTACTCTTGGATTGGTATTCAATTCAAGATATTGTTAACACATTCCCAAACATCCCAATTTAATAATACTGAAATAATTTGAGAAAATTTAAAGTTATCCCAAAATAATATCGACAATTTTCTATTCTGTCATCATTATAAGTTATATCATTTTTGAGACATTCAACTAATTTACGGGGTAGCGGTGGCCGAGGGGTCAGACCTCTAGCCTCCGACCAAGGTGATCCGAGTTCGATTCACGGCGAGGTTGGCCCCCAGATTTTCGCATGTGGGAATCGTGCCGGAGGATGCCGCTGGTCAACGGGTTTTCTCGGAGATTTCCCGTTTCACCCGTCCCCTCATTCCGACGCCGCTCCATACTCACATCATATCACCCTCACCAGCGCTAAAGACCTCGATGTTAAGCGCTAGCCAAAATCTCTCACTCACTCAACTAATTTACTTGGGGAAACTGAAAAAAATTCATATAGAATGATTTCTAATAATTGCAAGTTACCTGAAACATCTAAATTAACTATTCCACATTCTTTTTTAAGTGGTGATTTAGAAGCATAAACATTCCACGAAATTTTTTGATACAATTTCTACCACTTTTCCAATATAAAAATACTGAGTGGAATTATTGGTATAGTATTTATTTCACACATTTCAATTTTCAAAATATGTCTTCACCTTTCTTCCAACTCTTGGTCTTTTTTCTTTACACTAATTACTGATGTAGCGATCGAAGTTACACCACCAGTCATAACACCCAGAACACCCAACGCTGCAGAAATCAGTGGTAAAAATCCACCCTTTTGATATGTCAAACCATTTCCAATTTTATTTTATTTTGACAATTTCTTAAGCTGTTGTGCAGAGAGAGAAAGTGTCATCACTTTTCTACATTTTAGCTTCTTCATCTTGCGTTCCAGTTGATCCTTTGTAAAAAAACAAAATTTAACTCTTCAGCCCATCGGTGCAAACTTGATATACAATGTTTTTAACCTTAATTAGCAGTAACAGTAAATAAATTATATTTCATTTTGTAACACCAACCAAGTTAATGTTTAATATACATGACAGATCCAGTAATACCAGCCCAATATCTATTGTTGGGATCTGCGTCTGGGGTGATCACTATTACAATTTTTATTTGCGTGAATTTAAGCTAAATCTTTATGACGATGATAAGCTGTATCGTGTTTTGTCACTGAATATATCCAAATAAAGAGAACCCTGTGACTTTCATATGTTTATTGTACTAGTTGAAGCTTTACATGTAATTGCTCTAGAAATTTAAAAGACGGTTACTAACAGTTTCCTATCATTATTTTTATTTTACAGAAAAACATGTGTTTCAATTTTCATGCACGCAAAATACTAATTAATTTAATGTTTACAAAATATTTGCACAAAAAAAATTTAGTTATGGCAGTTAATAAAGTAACAATTTTTACGGAGAAAAAACGATAAACCAGGTTATTTTCACCCACTTGTGTTGACTCCGTGTCTCAAGATAATTATGGATCGATTGTTTAGAACACTCAAATTAACATTTTTACACACACCACACATGCGCAAGCTTACGCAGACACCACGCGCGCACACACACGAGTGCAGTCCTGTACTTTTTGTACTAAAAAATATAAAGTTGTGAGTGATGAAAAAACATGAGAAGACACAGAATGTTGCAATGTTGTATAGTTGATGCTACAATTGAAGTGTTTTCTTACAGAACCGGGACGGCATTTACGAGTACTTATCGGGCGTACCAGTAACTTCTCGCACTGAGTTTGTGCCACTTAGTGATGAAGAACATCTCGAACTCTTCCAGGCCACAATCCACTACATGAACTTCGCCCTAGCCGCCTATGGTTGGCCCATGTTTCTCATGACCAACAGTCGAACGGGCATCTGTGAACTGGCCGCACGTCTCAGGTACATATTTACTTTGCTGCTTTCATACTTTTTCATGCTGTTTTTCAGCAAATTATTGCGTTTCAGAAAATTCCATTACTGGTGTCGTCAGTAAAATGAAGAAATATATTTCGGAGCCCAGACAACCAGATCTCCAGTTGCAGATACACATGCGAGAACCTCTGGCTCATTGTTTGGACTCCAAACATTGATGTTTTGATGTCTTCCACGACTTGTTTCCTCATTGCCAAAAAAAATCCAATTGAAAGGATTTACGAAAGAAATGAAGTAGTTGAATTTATTGTTTATTTTGCTAGTTACTTTAGCAGCCAACTTTAAAATACACTGTTCTTGAGCGATTGCGGATTGCGCATATAGTGTTTATGTATTGTATATATATATATATATATATATATATATATATGTGTGTGTGTGTGTGTGTGTGCGTGTTGGTGTATATGTGTGTCTATATAAAGAGATTTGTTTTTTTTCATGTCATATTAACGAAATTTAATAACTTTGATTACTTTGACAACTAAATGTAGTAACAATTATAAACAATAATTTATTATATGTTAATTGTATTCTTAATACCATAATTCAAAATAGGTAAGATGAATTCAAAACTGTTAAACGCATATTGTTCATCCTGAAATGCAGTGGTAAATGTAATTCGAAAAATATTAGTTTTTGAGTTATTAATGAACGTTTATTTCAATGTGTTCAAGATAATACGTTTTCTGAACAGTCGTTGATTAATGTAATTGATTGCAGACGTCCTAAACTGTATCCTCTTAACATTGGTGAAAGTGTCATAAACTCAGAATGTCGCAGCAAATGTTCGAAATTACATCCTCTTGCTTCCACACACAAATACACACGTCGGACAATGCACTGTCGCACCCTTTCACATGCTCCCATATTGAGTTGTACTGTTTCACATGAATCCATGACACGTTGATGAAGTGAATCTGCATTGTCATTGTCTGCTGCACAAACCAATTGTTTGATACACACAGATAAAAGTCTAAAGGACTGAGGTCAGTGGATTATGCAGGCCATGGAACCAGTCCATCCCTACCTATCCATCTGTTCTGGAAGATACCATTCAACGCATCTCGAACAATGTGGCTGAAATGTGCTGGCACACCGTCGTGTATAAATCACATGATTATTCTTATCAGTGAGATTTTTAAATGTTTGTTGCAATGGGAGTTCACAATTATAATTAATTGGTTTTTTGACATACGCCATTGCTCATGTTTTTCTGATGTAACTTGTGTTGAATGATAAAATACAAAGAAGAACAAAAAACATATACAAAATACGCACAACAAATAGAAAACAATTCCAGAGGAATTCTGTCATTTTTTTATGTCAGACAGCAAAGAATTCTACAGATAGAATTCTTTGTTTTCTCGCATAAAAAATCAGTCAGAATTCCTCTGTCGCATTGTGTGTGACCACACAAGCACATAATGTTCGACCATGTTTCATTGCTCAGCAAGTCCATTTCACACGGCAGCCGCACTACTCGTACTTCACGTTTCGCCATAGTAGCATCGTTAAGATAGTCTGCTTAGCTTCCGAAACTCGCACTTGGTGCGCTGGCTGTTTGGGATTAGCAGGTTGTGGAAGGGGGTGTCTTGGCCGGATGGTAATGGCTGCCTGCACGCTATCTCTTTGTTTTGCTGCAAAAATTGCATCCGGACCATGTGGTAATTTTTCCTGTGTGTAATCTGAAGAAATTGGACCCTACAGTCCCTCGAAAAATGTTTCCCACAAAGTTCTGAAATTCACAATTTGCTGTTCTCCACACAAACTGATAAGAGAGTTCGCACAAGGAGGTCAGCTCTAGAATCCGATATTATATTTTCCAAACCGTTCAGGTGCACATGCCGTAACAAATGGAGGGTTGATTTACGTGACTTGAGTTTGGTGAGAATACGCTGCGAATTAAGTGGGCACCATCCCAGCATGCATGGCTGGGAAATGGTAGAAACAGCGAAGGAATTACTCAAGGCGGATGGTTCGTTGGCAGGCACAACCCCTCGTTGTGGGTCGGGAGATCCACATGGTGGCCAAAACTAGTTACAGTACAATCTTTACATGAAGGCTGGAGACTGAGAGTGCCGACACAGAATATTTAAAAGTAAATGAATTTATTTGTGTTTTGTTACACACTACACACACTAGACACTTGAGTGCTTTGCCACCTCTTCCTGTTACAAGGTGCCGTGGCATGCCTGTAATGATGGCAAAAACTTGAAAAGGAAAATAAACAGAGGTTGCGGTGGCTGTACCAGCCGAACAGCTAGAGTACGGAGGAAGACTCGGAGCGTACACAGGTGAGGCGTAACAGTCCCCATTACCGCCCAATGAAACATAGTTGCTAGCTTGTCACATGGTGAAAAGCCTATGTTAAGCGCTTTGTGAGAGAGAATGGCTGGAGGAGCGTGGAATTAAAGGACAATGGTTTCAGATAAAATTAAGATTAAAAACATTGATGGTGGTGTTACAATCAGTTCAGCTCAGCAAGGCACTTATGCAAACACGACTTACCCCTGTCATGCACGCAGAAATATTGGCTGAGCCGATGGCCGGTTGGCCCCACACACCAGTCTTAGAAACACCTGGAATCAACTCAAGTAGGCTACTGTTAAAACATATATCAAAACCCTTCAACAGATATATCAATCAAACACAAAATATTATTTATGAGTTTAGCGCACAAAAATCCTTTAAATACTTACTCTAAAACAATTTTTACACATTCCTACAAGTCGGATACAGTGATTAATCTTACCACACATAAAGTCAGAAATATGTTTATATCAACAAAATGATATTGTTATGTCTTCTAGACATAATACATTAGTATGATTTCTGTCTTCATCGAAGCCAAATGACTCACTTTTATGAACTGAGGAGTGTTTGTGGGAAACAATATACATGCCAGAAAATAACATTTTGAGGTTTTCCATTGAAAAATATAATTTTTCCAGTTTTTAAACCGTAGGAAGTGTTATAAGTGCCAATGACACATTATTCAGTCCAAACAAACGTCTGTTGAATGCACTTTGTTGTAACTACATAACTATTGTCATGGAAAATGATACAAGTGCTATCTGAAGTAACAATACTAAATTTTTATGTGACAGCTATTTTCACATATACAATCCTGTAAATAAATGTAACACAGCAATCGAATTATAAAATAATTTGTGACAGTTTTTTTTATTTTCTGGAAAACTAAAAACTTACAATTTTGCTCCAATACCTATCGTTTCCAACAAACACTCCTCCTCAATTCTTTGTATTTGATAAACATAATTTTTACCACTTTTATATTAGATATTGTTGATTATTATATTAAAGAGCTTTAACATTACATCAGTTATTTAGAAAGGAAAGTTAACATTTAATTTTTATTAAATTTGTTATCATTGAATATTTCGTTGATCCAATTATTAATTTGTTTTGTGGATTTATACTGATTCATTAGAACCCAAACAAATAATGAAAAAAATAAATAATTATTATTTTTAACTTAAACAAATCTTTGTTTCGAACTCTATACAAGTTCGCCTAGAAATGGATGAAATGTACAGCTTTAAACAGTTGTAAATTCAATGAAATAAAAATTCCATGTAATGCTTTCAGTAATATGGGACTCTTTGATTCTTGAATTTATAATATTAATTATAGGAAATTAACGAACTCTGTAATTTAAATTTTTGGTTTCGAAATTTTTTTAAAATCGTTTAAGAAAAGCAGTGATGTCTCATTAAATCGTTATTTTCCACATTTCTTAAGGTTATATCAGTAACATGTTATTAAATGGACTAACAACTCCATGAGTAACATGTCTAATAACCCTCGCTCTCTCTCTCTCTCTCTCTCTCTCTCTCTCTCTCTCTCTCTATATATATATATATATATATATATATATATATATATATATATATATATATATATATATATATTTATATATATATATACACACACATATCGATATGAACCCTTCCCATATTATTATTCATCGAAGACTGAAGATAACTTAGTAAGACCTGCTGTTCTTATAAATTCTTCTAATTCAGCTAATATGTTATCGTCAACTAGTCTTTTATTTTTACCACGCGGAAATTGGCATCCAAGTATGTACGAAAAATTGTAGTTCTTTAAAAATATAATTAGTAACTTGTTTTACGTAATTAAGTGTAATTGGTAGCTTTTTTTAAGTTATCAGTATATATATTAATATCGCTTTTAGTTTGTTTTTCAGTTGCTTTGTTCTATAGCATTAACAAGAAATTTGTATTTAAAATGATAATATCGACTTTATTTAGAATTATTTTTTTCACATTCGCGTTCATATTTAGCACCACAATATTTAACTCGTGTACATTCTAAACTATACCCCTTGACTTTTCTGAAATCATTGAAAGTTGTTGTTTTAAAACTTACCAAACTTTGTTACATGAATTGGCAAAACACTCTCTTACCGTCAATGTAACGATATCCAAAGCTTTTGTTTTGAATATTACAAATTGCTTTCGTTGTAATTTGTTCGATTTTTATGTTATAAATATGTATTTAATTATATTTCATTAATATAATTATAAATTAAACTCATAAGACATATTAAACATCACTATTATATAGAACATTGTTAATATACAAAATATCATTAACCGTTTTTATTGATTTTGGTAGATTCTTTACGGAGGCAGGCAAGAATAGTTAGAGACATTTATGATTACTTATGAGCCACTCAATTTAGTTACGACGATGACAGTTCCACCTTGTAAATGATGCCGAGGCTGATGTAAGGAAACGACCACGGCGTTCGGCACGTCGTAGATCTGGACGTCATGGTGCATCTTGGTAGTGAAGTGGTCCTGGCGACGATGTGGGGCAGACAGTCCTCGTAGGTAGCGTGACACGCCCCTTTATCGCGCCCTGTGCGGTAACTCGTACCGCTGTTGGAGTGGGGAGTTCTGCCTCGCAATTCGCAGGAACTTATTTTTAATATTTTGGAATTCCTGACCGGGTGACCTGGTTACTGATCGCTGTGTTATAACCAGGGTTACATGGTTCATAACAGCCAGTAAACAGGTTAATTTCAAGTATTATTGCATATTACAGTGCTCGGATATTGCTCTGATATTGTGCGACATAACAATGTGAGTAATACTAAACTTTTATAAAACCTCCGACTCGAACCCCTTCGAAATATATATGTTACATTTTATGATTGACTACATACGTATAACCAAACGAACCACCGTAACAGACTTAAAACATTTTTTTATTGGCCAAGAGCAGTCTGGGATTCCGCCGGAGTGCGACAGCAGTCAGCTAGCTTGCCAAGGCTAAGTGTGTACTATGGCTTGTGAAATCACTGCACGTTTCAGCGGTCGTTTTAAAAGCGCGAACTTTAAGTAGCTGTAGTTACCTCAAATCGACTTAAAATTAAAAAATATCAACTGACATCGATTTATTTTTATATGCACGTAGTGTGGATGTTCTCATTGAAATTCACTTGAGGGGTCCATTCCCGCAAACTTTACCAACCAACCTAAGATATACAGGTAGTGTAGACCTAAAAAGGTAAACCGATCAAGACACATCCCAAATCAGCCAAGCAAAGAAAGGGGAAGACAGTACTATCTTGGATAGCAAGTTGTTGATTTGTGCTCCTCACCAAGGTCAGAGAAAGAGCCGAGCCCCCTCTCCTCAACAATTTAAAAAACAAGATGTTCAAAGCTCACACAGAATTAAAATAATATCATTTGAATTGTAACGTATAATTTGAGTTAGGTCTAGTAAAAATATGTCAATAAGAATTCGAAAAAAAAAAAAAAATGTAATGCTCTGACTGGAACAACAACGAACAATACAATCTTATCACATTAACAATAAGTATTTTGTGTAGACATTTTATATAAAAAAGGAAACATGGCTTGATAGTATCATAGTAAAATTATTAAACTAGGGGATCCCCGATTGTTAAATTAATTAAACTACATACTTAGTTTTGTAATTTAACAGTTTCTTTTATAATTTTAAATTTTGAAAAGGTAGTAATTTAATCAGAACCAATAGTTTGTGATAAAGAAAAAAGTAACCTTTGTACTAGTACTTTTTGCACATCAAGTAACTGGGACGAGAAGACAATAATAAATAGGCTGGACTCTCCTGGCTATCCTTCATGGGGATACTCTTGGCTCCGCCGATTGTTATTTATGTCTCCATCTCACCCAAGTCTACCGATAATGAAATAGCAAAAAACAAACGCAAAGTTTAGCGATTTCTACAACGGAAGATGTAGCTAAATCCCTCAAGAGTTACTGGATTACTTCTACATAGTAAACATCCGAAACCTCGTGGCAGGAACCACTATTTTAAAAAATAACCAAAACATATTGTTGCGTGCCATGATCCTGGAGGCCAGTGGTCGGCGGCTGTTTCGTAACACCTTGAGGGCTGGCCGATGACTCAAAGCCCGGGTGGCTCATAGTGGGAAACCCGCCTAACCTACGTCATAGATACCTGTCCCAACTGCGTCTTAACCCTTCGAGGGCGGCCGACGTGACAGCCAGAACGTCCGAAACA
>PNEQ01038516.1:0-15781 GCA_003012365.1 Medauroidea extradentata | reverse complement strand
TTCAACAAGTGTACTTGCCAGGACTGCTGGTACAGAAAAGGTACGATGCACTATAATGCTTGCCGTTACTGCACACTAGTAGAGGAAGAAGTTTCAACAAGTGTTCTTGTCAGGACTGCTGGTACAGAAAAGGTACGATGCACTATAATGCTTGCCGTTACTGCACACTAGTAGAGGAAGAAGTTTCAACAAGTGTACTTGCCAGGACTGCTGGTACAGAAAAGGTACGATGCACTATGATGCTTGCCATTACTGCACACAGAAAGATGCTTCCTATGTTTAAGAATTCTAAATAAAAGACAAATTCAAAAAATTTGAAACTGCCATCGTGTAGTAGCTGTGCACTTATTTTGAAAGGCTTATAAGGGAATTTAAAAAAACAGCGTAATGGCCGCACCTGACTTTTCGGCAACAGGAAAATACAAGCTCGTGGGCGAACAATTAATTTTTTGCAAACATGTTACATGGGCATCATGTAAACAATTGGTGGTGCACTCTGGAATTGCATCTAGGAACTGAGTGTTCGTGACTTGCCAGAGTACGAATTGTTCGCTCTGAGACATGACAGTGAGAGTGCACAGTCGTTAGAGGACCTTACGCTTGGTGCAGCACAATCATTTTCTTCGGCAGGTAGTTTGCCAGTGCCCTGTTTGTTGTTAAAATTATTACTGTGATTGGTCTTACACTTGTAAATTTGTGATAACGTGATTTATCATGGAGCCTTTTATAAGCACACAAGTAATATGAGTGGTGGTGTGTTTGTTTATTTGTGTAACAGTGTGCACCTTTCTGCTGCTTTTAACATGCAAGTAATTAGCTTTACATTGCTGTTGTATATTTATCTTTGGTTAACAACTTTTATCATGTTCAAGATAAATACGTCCAATTTAAGTTCAATTGTTGTGATGGTTTCCTCTTATAAATTAGCATTTTGACAAGTATTCAAAACCCACAACTTATATAGCTATGAAATTTGCAAATTTACATTTTTGTGGCCACTTTTCCTCATAGCTATATTTTAATGATTTGATGTAATATTATGCTGTAGTATTACGTGAATTATACAAAGAAACCTTCTATAAGTATGTTTTTACATAAAAAAGTGATTTGACTGGAAAAAGTTTTTTCCTTAAAACACGCCGTAATGGCAGCACCCCAATTTTTAGGGCAAAAAATTTGGCAGCATATTTGTGGCTGTCATGCAAGTAAGTACGGGTGGTCATTGTTCGATCATGATTGTATTAACTTGCTAATACTTTATTAAATACTTGAATCCTTTAGCAGTAACAAGAGAAATCATTGCTTCTAGTTTACATTTATTTTTACTTACTTTTTTGTTACTATTCAAAAAAACGTACACATAGTCCATGCCATATAAGAATTCCTTGTATTTTGACAGCTGATGCTACCAATATTTGTAACAGGTGCCAGAATAACATACCGTTTAAACCAATCGGACTTGATTGTATGGCCTGTTGAAGTAATAGTGGCAGCCATGAACAATAAATCGGTTAACTTCCTTCAGAAAGACATTGAAAATAGTGTGTAGTGTACGTGAAAAATAAGTAAGCATTTTGGAGGAACCATAGTAAATTAACACGGCTCCGTAGCCAGCTTTTGTCAGTTAACTATTTTATTCTATTCAAATTGTGTCATTTTCATACCAATTTTACAAACAGCCGCACCATTATCAGTCGACCTATACCGACAACCAAAGCATAGGACGGCCATGTTGTGAATCGAGGCTTTTCGTGTGTGTTTGTGATTCTTATTCATTTTAATTTTCTGTGCTTATATTTAATAAATTTCATTACAATGTGGGAATTAAAAAAAACGGCCATAATCGGTCTATTTCTCATTATGAAAAGGTGGCAGGTATGTTACTTGGAATGAAACAAGTTACTACAGTTTGCTTAAGTCATGGGCATCGCCAATGTCTTATTAGGAGAGGATACTACAAGTAACTTAGTCTGGGATATTTGTGGAACTGTTTGGTGGAAGAATAGCCTTGTGGCCCCTGTGTTGTAATTGTAGTATGTGCAGTTGATAGAACTGTGTTTGCCTGCAGGAACCTGGTGTTACTAGTTGGCAGTAATAACAATGTAACATAGTCAAATTTTCAATGTACGTACACCATCCATGCTCACTAAACACACATGCGTCAAGTTTTACAAAGTAAAGGTCACTTGTAACTGTAGTTAACTGTAGTAGGTATGAAAACTGTTCACGCTTCCTTACTGCACACACAACTTTAGCATCATCTGTTCTTTTCATACTCATGCTTCAAGTGCCACAATAAATTTGGCACACAGATCCTACATACATGTTTAAAGTTATTGTAATTTATGCCATTTATAAACGGCAATGATTTATACCTCTTTCTGTTATGTTGCCTCATTGATACCTGCAACCATTACTTCTTGGGAGTTGTGCTTGTTGCCCGCCTGCCAGGTTTTCAACACACTGCAGTGTATGTTTAGAAATTAAATCTTTTGAGTTGGTACTCGAAAATTGTGGAGGTTATCAGGTTTCCTTCAAATTTCTGTTTTAGTTAATTGGAACATGCTGATTCACATTCGCCTGATACTTGGCTCAGAATGCAGGTTTATTACTCAAGTTACGTGCTATACACCATTACCACCGCACCAACTTAAAGATGGTTTTGAACAGAAATGATGTGTCTTATACATGAACAAGAAGACTGATTGTGTTAACGTGTATCATGCTGCTCGATGAATTGTCTTCAATCTTTACATCTAGACATTACAGAAGTTATGTGCAATTTGAGGGTGGCCACCCCTGTTACCGTATTTTAGCATATATATATGCCGCACATTTTTTACTAAAATTTCACATAAAAACTTAGGGTGCAGCCTATACATGCAATTCTGAATTTTTTTTTTTGACTTGGAAACAACACTTTTCGTAACAATAAAATAATGTTAAAGGCCCTGCATCATTAAAAAATAGTCTTCAACGTACAAACATTTTTGTGTATTTGCTACAGTTTACTTTTAATAACTGACTATGAAAACGTAACAAGTGATTAAGCAACAGAGTAGTCTGCAAACCTCCGCCTGCGATGTTGCAACAGTATTACCACCTGCAAGCAAAGTAAACAAACTAAAACATTGATGAAAATAATATTTATATATACTGAACAAAAATAAATGATACACTAATCTGTATTTACCATATGAACTATAAATGATGAACTCTCGTTAAACTAACAAACAGGTAAGCAGTAATTTTTACTCATCACAATTTGAAATTTTATTCACTTTCACTGCCATCATCTTTGTTGTCGTCACTAACTTCGTCAACATCGTCAGCGTCATCATCTTGGTCCCCCTCATCCTGCACATATTTTCTCCTTTGCATCAACGTCAAACATTTTTGTTGTCAACACTGAATTTTCGTCCTGCTGTCCGTTTTCCGTGTTCAAATCCATAGCTTACAAATTGCAGTTTGAACTTAGCCTTGTACATTGCGCATTCCTTTCCCATTGTCACTAACGTAAGACTATTCAATATGCGCAAGAGATGAACTGAAGTGACGTCTGAGCGACAGTAGAGACTAGCAAGGTCACGCATGTAAGTGTTAGTTGTGCACATCTGTTACTGCGGCGTTGCCACATGTTACCTACCGAATGTGAACACTCGGGTGCACAAGTAAAAAAAAAGTCTTGCAGCCTGTACATGAGATTTTTATTTTTCCTATTTTGGAATATCAAATCAATGGTGCGGCCTATAAGTGCTCGCGGCCTATACACGCCAAAATACTGTATTTTCATTAATGCGCAAGTTATTTTCAAGAATTTGCTGTGGTTTGACAATCTTGGCAACATTAAACCTTTTTGTGAGTTTTGTAATTTTTTGTTTCTTTTGTGACTTTGAAAAAATAAATTTCAAATAAATTTCAAAAATATAATTTTCAATATTGCTCCAGTAATGTTCAGTATAGGTATTGGGTGTTTTCTGCTTTTTTTCTCTGCTTAGTTTATCATGAGGATATACCTACCAAAGTTTGTTGGTCAAGTTTTGATATACTCGTATGTATACAAACACCTCATGCAATATAGATAATAGTGGGGGAGTTTAAGTAGTTATTTCTCAGTAGTACAGTGTCTTAACTGGCTTTAGTTTTATGCCGTATGAATTGACTTGAGAGAAGCAAAGTAATTATATTTGTTGAATTTCCTTATTGATTACAAACTTAATAAATAATAATAAAAATATAATTTACAAAAACGTGCAACACTTATTATGCATACAATTCTCATTAAAAAACTAATATTTACAGTTAATATTCCAAACTCTTTCACCATTGTACACAGTTACCGCACTGCAGCTACCCATTGTGTTGATTCCACAGCACTCCTTGCTGCCGTGGTTCTCTGCCGAGTCATCATCGTCTCATCACCGTCGTCATCTCTTGTCCTGCACACGTGCTAAACACCAAAACCAGCTCTGCCTACTCAGCCGTTGTAGGTAGTGACACTGCTTTTTCTTGCAGCTTGGTGATGATAAAATCTGACCCTTAAGTTTTCATGTATTTAGATTAGCTTCACTAATCGTCCAAGTGTGAGTTCAAGGACAATGTTTGGTATTGGTTGGTGTGCGACACTAGACGTCCAGCTGACATCGGAGCAAAGAGGAGGCAGCCCGTAACGTCGCCTGGGAGGGTAAGGTTTAGAAGGGGATGGCACGAGACATTACGTGTCCGTAGTCAAATACTATTACACAGCCAAGTTACCTATGGTCTTGGTCCTGTGCAGGGGAACGAGGCGATCGCTAGTATTACTGTGCGACAGGAGAGAGGAGTAGTAGGGGAATAGTATAGACACCAAGCATTTCGCACCTAGATGGAGGGTTATGTGATTGACAAGGAGAAGGGAGGATACTGTATGACCTTATGTAGTTCACATTTTTCGTGGTATCACAGTTGACTTGGCCGTGTAGTAGCTATCTCGTAACATTACTCCCTTCATAACTGTCCTTGTTACGTCACTTGCTGTTGCCAAAAATCCAACAATTTCGTATTGTATCTTTAATCTAAATATTTTCACATATTTTACAGCAATAAAGCATGCATCCACTGATGTATTTGTTTCATCATTTGCTGCACCATTATAAGGAGTCTAAAAAATTTGAAAAGAAAATATTTGTAATTATTGTTTTCATGCATCATTAAGTATATCACATTATTACTTAAGAATTAATTGGAAAATCGTATTCAAAATTTTATGGCACGTAACTTCGTATATTTAGACACCAATGCAAAAATTCAGAAGACTAAAAATTTTCTTTGTTAATTGTACATAATTTTTTTTACCTTATGTGCATTTCATTACAGAATTAAATACAGTATAATCTCACTACTATCAGTATGGGATACTATGAGACATTTGTAATTACAAGTGTTTTATAGTGCACCATCAATTTGTATATGCAGTCAATTGTAAGAATGTTTGGTAGTTACGAGTGGTATTGTTATGAGTACTTTTGTAGATACGAGCAATTCAGAAGTATCAACATGCCGTAAAAATGTTTTTTTCTTGTAGGTAAACAACAAATACAAGCACAAATCGTCGGCTTAGTGGAAGTCCAGTTAGTGAAATATGGACTTACCAACTTTTTCCACTAAGCCGACGATATGAGAATCACAGTTTATTGGCATACTGTGTTCATCTACATTTGGCTACAATACAAATGTTTATGGCGTGAGGTATGGCAACGGTGGAAATGCTGTTGCATCTCGCTACTATGTTGTGACTTGCTCGACCTTGCCCTTGATTGTTATGTACGCCATGTTGATTTGGTATAGCACAAATGTGACCCGTTGAGTACACAGCATCGCTTGCGTGCATCTTGTTTTTATTGTGATAACGAACCACAGAATCAGTTTCAAACTCGCTACTAGCATTTTTTATTGTGTAGGTTGTGCTGCAAGAACTAGTCTAACAGTTTTGAATGACAATGTAGTTACTAATACAGGCATATTACATCACTGCTGGCTTTTTAGAGCTGTGTTGGTGTATTTATATAATTTTTTCAATGTAACTTCTGTACCAAATTTTGTAACTATTATTCAAAACAATTTGAGTCGCATGATTGATTTAGTTACGTACAAGCTAAACTCAAAAATGTGTGTCATAATTTCTTTTTTACGTGGCAGGTTTTTTTTTATCGGTTTTGTAACTTTTTTTCCTTAACAAAATAAATAAAAACTAATGGTATACAGTGTTTACGAAACTTAACCCTGATAGTTGTTTCTTGAACACATCAGGTTAATCCGATCACGGCAATGCATGCAACCAAACTTCTTTAAAATCAGTCATTCAAGCCTTGAGTTGAAATTGTACACTAACCGTCATAACCCAAGTAATTTCAAAAACTTCTTGTAAGTTTTTTATACTTATGTGTTTTAATTTTGTAACCATAAGTTATATTTTGGCAAAATTTATGTAGGAATGGATAAATTATCTGTACTCAAGATCATGTTTTATTGTATTGTATCAAGTTGTTTTTGTTTTGAATAACTTAACAGAACGTTGCCAGCATGGATAATATGGAACAGCTGCTCCTTTTTTGTTTGTCCAACAAAGTTACTGGTGGAGTGTTCATATCGGCGAATAACAACTAAGCTAGCGGTGCTGTTAGTTTTAGGTGCCTCCTCTCAAGATGGTCATTATTGTTTTGTTTACGTTACGTTTCGCTATGCCTTTGCGAGTGATAATGGTGACATCAAAAACTAATGAAATTGTAGAAAAAATTAATTATTGAATATTATGCCTAATAAACATGTGCCTGTCATGTTTGACAGTCTGCTTTATAATAGAGTTACTTACCTAGGTAAACAGTACTGTATCGTGTCAATAACCTAATAAACATGTGCCTATCATGTTTGGCAGTCTGCTTTCTAATAGAGATACTTACCTAGGTAAACAGTACTCTTATTATTCCCATCCAATGTGTTGTGTCAATAACCTAAGAATTGTTTGTTTACGTTAACACTTGGTCATTACGACAACTTGTAGTTACAACAGTTTTTTCTGCTGTTATGAACTTGTGCAGTAACGGAATTCCACTGTATTAAAAAATTAGTCAGAGAGAAACTATTTTATTATTGAAATTAGATGGGGGATGAGAGAGAGAAAGTTATTCATATTACAGTATGGATTGTAAGTTACTTAATATTTACTGACTGAGGTTTTGTCGGGATAGGATAGTAAATGTCATACAGTCTTCCTTTAGTCAGCAGATTTTTTCATCTTGTGTCTTAAACTAGTTTAGGAGTGCATCAGTTTTTTCAAAGCCATATGATTTGTTGTGTCCAGTGACTGATTTCAGAGTAAAAATTTTGTTACTATGTTTTTCGGAATTTGTATAGAAGGTACAACACCCGAAGACACATTATAGGTAGGCCGCGAGGGAGTGAGCAAAATATTGTGATATACATATTCCAGTATTTTTAACATATGTACTATTAACACAATTGAGGAAGCTTTCAAAGTAACGAACAGTTCCAAACGAGCCGTTTATGCTCTTGGGAAGATACAAAAGCAACATAGTACACTACACCCCTGATTTTACGAATGTTCACGGTTCCTCTTATCACGTTCGCAAAATCATCGCTACCTTCGTAATATCAATAACAGCCTATTTTGCACCCCCCCCCCCCCCAACACCAACATAAAATTTAAAAATGGCATTTTTCTGCAAAGTGGCTCTGGTCGAGCCCCGACTTCCATAGTGTTTTGCAGGAAATTAATTAATGTAATTCTAGAAACATAAATTGATATCAGTAGTCAGGCGTTACGCTGTTGAGCGGTAGATATAACCAACCGTTGTCCCCAAAAAATGAGAAAACCGAGCTTCCTAGTATCTTCTCTCAAGTGTATAGCCCGACTTTCGTAGCATTTAACGGAAAAATAAAGCAAGTGATAGTTGAAATATAAATTTATATCAATAGGGAGATGTCTAATGATTAAAAGAACACTGCTAAACAGTAGATGTGACCGACCCTTTTCCCAAAAAAAAACTAGAAACCGAGCTGCCTAGTGCAGGCCTCAAAGTGGTAGAGGAGGTCCAAAAAAGTGAGATAAGTAACCAGAAAACTGTAAAAAGTGACTGATGAAGTGAAATTTCTGTGAAAAAAAAGTAAAAAAAAAAATTAACCCCAACACAAACATTTACCTGCATAAAATGCCTGTACACTAAATTAAAAAACAAAATTATGAGTTGTCCAGCAGAGTTGAAACACGTTACAGACGTAAGATGTGAATTTTCCCTACCAAGAATTCTTTTATTCTAGATTGTTTAGATTAAATGATCTCAACTATAAAGATTGCAACAAACATAAACAATTGCAAGAAAAAGTACTTGTTGATTTTCTTACCCAGTTTATCACTGCATTCATCTTCAATTAGTCACCACTACAATCACGGTAGAATCTAACTGCAGTAAAAGTTAAAAAAAAAAGTTATACTTTTTTGACCACAACTTAGTAAATAAATAAATAATACTTAATAATAATGATAAGGGCTGTGCAGGAATGAAAATTTCGGGTCGGGAAATATTCGGGCGAGAAAAAATTTTTCTTTCGGGAAACGGGACGGGATCGGAAAATTCTTAAATTTTTGGCCTTTCATAAAATATGTTTTTATATATGAGCGACACATTTCTTTGCTTCAATAGTTTTAATACACAAGTTTAGTCTGTTTGGTTAGTATTAATAGTTTAAATTAAGTTTTAAACATAAACTTAGAAAAATAACCACTCTGTTTAAACAGCTGAGTCAACAAACTTATAATAAAACTAAAACAAACATTTATTTTCATGAAGAAAAACAAGTTCTTCTATGTGTTCAACTGAAAGCGATACAATGTTTCCAGCTGATGAAAACATACGTTTGCTTGATGCAATTGTCGCTGGGATTCCAAGGTATCTTGTGGCCAACTTGCATAAATTAGGAAATAGTGTTGTGCCCTTTTCACTCCACCATACAAGAGCATCTTCATGCCTTGGAATGCACAGTATACTTAAATAATCTGACACTTCCACCGAAACATTACGAACTGAAGCACCAGAAGCTGCTACCAACTGATTGAATGTTTGCCACAAGCTGCTGCCTTTTTATTTAATTTGAATCTGTGGAAACGTCTGAATATGTTTCTATCATTTCATAAAACCCTTAAATTTAAATAATTCACACATACATATATTTCTTAACCTTCGCAACTGTTTGTGGTACAACTTCCTTAATTTTGTTCCGTAAATGTTCCACTGCCAAGCACTTCTAATCTGTGGGAACCACAATAGATTTGAACTTGGGGTCCAAAAACATAGCAGTGTAGAATGGCTCACTTTGTTGGTATAATGGGAACCGTAATTGTAGAGCACCGAGAAGAGATTTCACAAACATGATACTTGAGCCAACTGCGCCACGGTGAGATTCAAAGTAGTGGGAAAGGCAATCTTCCATGGAAAAAATTGCTGGAATAACCATTGATGCAGTGGGAATCCTTTCGCCGCAAAGTTCACTTGTAGCTTAATGAAGAGGCTGCAAAATATGAACATAACTTTGCACTAAACGCCACTCGTTTACTGTCAAATTGTCAACATGTAGACTAACTAGATATCTTGAAAGTGATTCTTTGTTTTTCAGAAATCTTTCCAACATGATATATTTGGAATTCCATCGTGTTGGACAGTCTTGGATTAGTTCAAGGCATGGTTGATGCAGCTCCTCTTGAATTTTGTGTAGCTGTACATTTGCAATAGCACTGTGTTTGTATCTACCCACGATGGAGCGTACTTTTTTCAATGTTGTAGCTATTCCTGCAGTTTGCTGCTTGGCATCTGCCAAAGCTAACTGCAACTTGTGTGCAAAACATTGTACGTGAGTGAGATTCAGCTTGCAAGTGGCTACATCTGCCTTCATGTTTCTAGCATTATCTGTAACTATGTATAGTGACACCTTTTCTTGCTTCAGTTTCAAGAGACCCCACTCATTAAAAACATTGTACAGTTTCTCTGCGATGACATTTCCTGTATGCAGTTCAGGAAAACTGTAACATCACAAACAAAATCTCTTCATGTTGAACTTGTCTACATAATGACATGTAAATTATATAAATGCATCATTGTTACGTGAAGTCCACAAGTCAGACGTGAATGACATTGCTGTTAAGTCAGCACTTGCAACTGCTTGTGATACAGTCTGTCAAAACTCCTTTAACTGTACTGTACAACTCTGGAATCACTTTTCTTGTGAAAGTTGACTGGGATGGCACTTTGTACAGTGGCTGTACAGTACGCAGGGCTTTTTTAAATATGTCGTTTTCCACGACAGAGTAGGGTAGCATTGAATCTGCTATCCATTCACCCAACCTAAGAGTAATTTCTACTGCTCTTGGGTAAGTATGTTGCCATTGGAAAGTGTTCTCAATTTTGAGCTGTTTGGGAACAGACTTAGCTCTGTCCGGACAGTTTCACATTTCATTTTTCTTTTTCTTGATTAGTTTAATTTAGAAATTGTTGGTTCAGAATGGGATGTAGGGCTAAATGTCTTATTAAACCCGATGCACTATATTAAGTCATTTTCAACAATTTACCACACTTCAAACATTTCCCGTAGTTGCCAATGTCAGATGTCGTACTAAAGTACTTCCAAATAGTTGCTTTGGAGTAAGTTGGCGATGTACTCATCCCTGTAGCACTAATGTTTGAACCCACAACAAAATTATTGTGTCCCGCAGCATCATTACTTGTGCACGCAACACCTTTGCTTGTTCCCGCTACGCTGTCCATTGTCCAATAAAAAATTGTGTAATGTTTGTTTGGGTTATGTTCCCCTAGAATGTACACATTACCTGATGTTTCTGTTTTTATATTTTTAGTTTCAGCGTTGTAAAATACCTATTATCATTGCCGAAAATATACACAATATTTAATTCAATCCTTCGGTAAATGGAGGCTATTATGAAATATTAACTCGTGTAACTCACCAAATTCAAAAATAGGCCGAAACAAAATATGGTAGGGGTCTGCCGCAATTATGCAGACGTGTCTGATCGATCCGTCTGTGTTGATGGTGTGGACACCGATATGGCTTCTGATTGGGTGAATTGTTCACGTGATCTATGGTGCAGATCACCCCACCCCTGAAGTTCGCAGACTTCAAGGAATTTAAAAATGGGCATTGATGAAGCTGAGCGAAATGTCTTTTTTTATATCGAAGAACTTTAAAGCTCTGGAAATAATTTATTTGTTGTGTAACATTTATGTACAGCCTCACGGTGTATTGTTGAAATATTTCGGCAGCAAAATAAATTACAGTTGGCAGCGCGCGATGGCAAAGATGGCCAACGTAAATAGCAAGCATTCGTGTTGTGGAAAGGGATTTTACTTTTAAATCTCATTCATTTACCAAATAATGGATTTAGTTTCTCAAAATTTGCGTGCCTAACCCGTATATGTGTGATAGTTATTGGACTCTAGCAATTTATAATGTCTCTTGTCAGTTTGATTACATGTCACGGGTGCCACCGTTTACGTTTATATTTTTCACAACGCATGCAAGTATATTTTGGAGTAAACTGACAAGGTACGTCTGAAATTCGTTTGCGAACGAATTCCGACAGCATGATTTATTAATTACTATTATAACTGTATAGTAAATCCATGGAATTAGGGTTGGTAGCTAATAAAATACTTTTCAAAAACATTTTTAATTTGTCTCGGGAAATATTATTTCTTGCTGGGGATTCAAGAAAGCAACTTTTCCAGAGAAATTTCCCAGAGACTCGGGATCCTGTACAGCCCTAATAATAATCAATCACTAGATTAAAAAATATTTTATATAGTTTTAGGCTGATTGGAGAAATAATCAGAAATCAATTTTGATTTCCTCTTTTCAATACTATGTACGTGTCAGCCGTCTGTTTCTTTTCAGCTTCCTCCTTACGAGCATACCTAAGACCCTCTAGCATAGCTTGAGCTAGCCCTATTTCCTCCATGTTATTTTTGTCAATAGCCTTCTTCAATCTTACACTGGTCTCTTCAAACAACTTGTCAGCAGTTTTGCATTTCTCTTCTTCTTTTCTCAAACTCTTGAGCTTATGTTCTTGAGCTGAAAGTGTTTCTTTTTCTCTAATCATGGCCTTTCTTTTCATTTTGTCTGCTTTTATTCTTTCTTCTTCCTCTACTTTTTTCATCCTGGCCTCTTCATGTAACTTTTTTTGAGCCTCCAAGTGAGCCTGGTAACTGGAATGAGCACACCGGACTAAAGATAACAATTCTTTCGTCATTGGCACCAACTGTGGCTTCATTTTGTACTTTTTCATGACACTTTTCCAACACAATGCAGAGTTAAGCTTCCTCTCACTCATTGATCCTTTGTCATCAGTCAGAAACTGTCTGGAAACCGAAAAGCTACGCTCCACATCTGCACTACCGTGAGAAAGACACAAGGAAGCTTTCACTACACACGAAACATTAGGATATTTGTCTAAGCCCAAGTTATTCTTAAGGGAAAAAAATATTTGCCCAATAATCATCAATACGACTATATGTATTGCTTACATTCTCTTGCTGGAAGAGTTTCCACTCATTCAACTGTGTTTCAATGTCAATATCAACTGGCAGAGCTCTTGCTACTGAGGTGACATAAGAGAAACTGCGCTTAGAAGTCCTCTCACTTGGTTGAAGAAACCTACAGTGTTCCAACAAAGGTTTTGATTTAAATGAAGATTTTTTCAAAATATGTAGACATGCTTCAACATAGTGACTTCTTGCGCCAAAAGGAAATTGGACACATTCTTTTTCATCCAACTGAAAAATAAAAGATCATACATGTTTAACACATAGGCCCTATTATAAAAACCATTAGACATACTACAGTAAGTTTCATATGTCATTATTTAGCCCAATGTAAAAGATAATAGGTGTTCTGCCATAAGGCAAGTTTAGAAGTACAGAGGGTGCCAGCTGATGGAATACATGGCGCCCTTCAACAAGTAAAAGAATGTCAGTACAATTGTTCAAATGAGTTTAAATGTAAGGCAAGGAAAAGACAATTTTGATAAAACCATATTAAAAAATAATGTAGTTATTTTTAATATAATCAATTACGATATCGTACCTTAGAAATTTCAGCATTTACATCATCAGAGAACTGTATTTCACCCAGAGGAACAAAGTTTTCTGGTGTCAGTAGATCTTAGTTTAAGTCACATTTATTCATGACTTCAGATGAGCAAACTTTACTTGCTAGCAGGTGCGTCAAAGTATGTAGTTCATCATACAGTATATGAATCATAGGCTTCTCCCTCTGGAATACTTCCGTTAAACAAGAAAACAATTGAGCATTTGAACACATGAACATTGTTTCTGCTTTCATACATGGATTTTTTTTAGAAAATCAAGAACCTTCCTGAAGCTTATACTTTTTGCAAGATTACTTTTTTTCTTTGAAACAAAGGACAAAAAATATTTAGAAAGAGCATCCCACTGCTCTAAGAGTCGCTTTGCGCCTGCTTCCAACGTCAACCATCTTGAAGGGATGTGTTTCACAAAATTATGTTTAGGTACACCCAGTTCAGTCTGTATAATGAAATAATCTTCCGACCTCGAAGGCCATCCAGAAAAAAAGTCATGAACAGCAAAGGTTAAATCTGAAACATCTCCGAATTTCTTCAGTCCACTAAGAAATGCATTATGCAGTATATGTATGTTACATGTTCCAATATTTAAAAGGCTGTTATTTCTGATCCCTATCAATTCCTGATTAACAAGTTTTTCCACTTTTTTGTTAACATTGGGTACATCAATACCTAACATGATAAATTTGTCACGAGTCAGTGAAGCTTTGTCAAGAGCTAAGTTCAGCATTTCCACAAGTACTTGTGCAGTGGCTGAACTAAGAAAAAATGACTGTAAATGGTGATGTTGAATTCTTTTAGTGGTTTCTGAGAAATATCTGACACCTATTTGCAACTCTTTGCTGTTCGCATTGTTTATAGTTTCGTCAAAACACACAGCATAATGTGCTCTTGCCAGATCATTTAAAAGGACTTTCTTAAAATGTGGTGCCAGTGCTTCAGGGAAATGGTGCACGTTGAAAATCAGTCATGTGTGGGAATAAGCCGCAAACAGGCTTAAACCGTCCACAAACGCGTACTTGTATGCTATCAGCGCGCAGTTAGATCGTATATAACGCAAGGAGCCGGATATCGGCAGTCAGTTGGCAGCGAGCCTTTGTAGCGTGAGGATGTACTGCTCTTCGCTGCGCGCTATGACATCTAGCGGCCACCGCTTGAACCACCTTAAATGTAGCTTTTTCCTTTGTTCTTTTCTGCTTCGCCCTTCTCATCGCTCAGACTCTCCCTACTCGGACTAAACACATCTTAGGGGGGAGGGAGGGGGAAAGAGGCGAAGAGTGTGGGTAGTGAGATTACTTATCTCTATAAGTATCGCATGCACGACGAGTGGCGCGGCGTGGCTAGGGACATATCAACACACACAGCCCAAACCTCTGGACCTCGACACACGAAATTTTCAAGGTGACTTCCCCTCACGCCGTGAACTCCAAACAAGAAGGAATTTTTCTAAATTGGGAAATTAAAGTGGTGACAGGAAGTAAATGAGTTTTGCGAGATTACATTATTTTTGCTTCAAAGTATAGTGTATTGATATACATACTACAATATTTTTAGATTTTTTCAAATTTCTAAATGAAGGGTGAAAAACTTAAAATGTATTTTAAACGAATACTTTCCAACCTGCTGAGATATCTAATTGATTCTTACAAGCTTTCATAAATACTTAAAAATAAAAAAACCTGCTTTCATTGTGTTTTTTCCTCAAAATTTTACCCAAAAGGCCGTTCAGAAATGGCATAGTGTTTTTTCTTCAAAATTTTACCCAAAAGGCCGTTAAGAAATGAAATGTGTTTCCAAATAATTCTCAATAATTCGTGAACCCATGGAGATAACGAGATTATTTTTGAATAGGAATGTAGCATACGTGACCAGTTATTTCATTTCCCCCCCCCCCCCCCCTGAAATCTGACATCAGGTGTGTAAATGGAAATATAATGTTCCAGAATTCCGGCAAAATGAGCATGGATATGGATTAATAATTCAAAAGATGTTACTCTTCGTCATTGGATTTATGAAAACACCTTTTGGTTTCTGGATCCCATACACACAAGATTTCTGATGACATGTCTTGGTGTTATCTGGTATTATGTAAGTCTGCAGTGAGGGAGATTTATAGCATCCCTTGTAATAGATTGAGACAGGAAATTTCTCTGATATTTTGCACGCACACGTTAGTAGCAGAACATGTTTATATTTGAAGCATATAACAAAGTTGTGAAATGTTAAAAGCATAGAGGACGCAGCCGCCACAGGACAAGCTTAGAGCCGGTGAGGGGTGACATGAGCTGGATACAGAGCAGTGCCTCTATGAGGACGGGAGAAACGGGAGATTTGCCTAATGAAACACTACAATTCAACCAGCCGGGAATCGAACCGGAGTTATTATAATGTTGTTCAATTTTGACAGAATACCTGCTGATGACGTTGTCTCAAATATTTCCTTCATTTTTTTGTACAAAAAATTATAGCCGAGGACTAAACGACGGTAACTGCCATAATATGATACACAACTATTAGGGAATGTACCTTGTTTACTTTAACAATTTAAGAATAGGTACTAAAATTTTGTTAAATTTTTAACAGTAACGGATGAAGCCGCAGCCGGGAAGGTAGTTA
>PNEQ01038515.1:0-15781 GCA_003012365.1 Medauroidea extradentata | reverse complement strand
TGCAGGCAACATGCTGCTAGGTTACCTCGTCAATGTCGCTACTGAAACATTTCTGGCTCATGCAGGCAACATGCTGCTAGGTTACCTCGTCAATGTCGCTACTGAAACATTTCTGGCACATGCAGGCAACGTGCTGCTAGGTTACCTCGTCAATGTCGCTACTGAAACATTTCTGGCTCATGCAGGCAACATGCTGCTAGGTTACCTCGTCAATGTCGCTACTGAAACATTTCTGGCACGTGCAGGCAACATGCTGCTAGGTTGCCTCGGCAACGTTGCAATTGTAACATTTCTGGCACATGCAGGCAACTTGTTGATATAGTCTGTGACGAACTTAGCACATTGTAACGTTGTAGCAACGTTTCCACTACCACCTGTGCTGTTAGGGAGTTGGCTGTTCAACTTTCTATAAATGAGCGGCAACGCGTTATTCATTTAAAATGTGTACTTCATAATAAAACTATTTAAGTAAAGAAAATCAACATATAGTCTTTACATGCAGAATTGCCTATACATACACTGTAAAAATTCTGAAGTCAGTGGTTTTTCTATTTGTTATGGATTAGTAGGAAATAAACAGTTCCGAGCTAAACTTTGGTCTAGCTTGGCATGATATTACTTGAGTTGGAATGAGTTCAGTGTGACGTAGTGCGCCGTCATTGAACTGCGCTACCTTGCACCCTTTTCACATCGAATGGTCAGGTAAATAAAGGTATGCAGCGAGTGTGTGTATGTGCGGTGGACTGTATGTGGGGGTGGGGGAGAAGAGTCTGTGTGTTGCTGCTAAGAGAATCCATGAACTCTTGTAAGTCGCGACAAACAGTACGTTTATGTCGTCGCCGGAAAGTGTGGTGCTAGGAAACCCAGGTGAAACTATGGTTCCTGCAACATTCGCTTTGCTAATATACGATGTCAGAAAATATCAATAAACACAACGTCAAACATTAATATTTAAAAATATATTTTTGTGTAAGGAACTGATTGTAAACTACAAAATTTGTAATTTATAAATTAGCATGCAACTTTAAATGAAAAAATTTATATAGCTTTTCTCACACTTTACGAATTTGTTAATTCACTCTAATTAAAATAAATCGTTAGTGACTAAATTTAAGTTTGTAATGTGCGCTTATGTCTCGTTTTTGCTCTACTAATATTGTTTCCTAAATGGCCACAGTAGTAACTGGAATTTCGGTTTGGTCGTTTATACTGCAGAAGGAACTCAATCCACGACGGAAGATTAAATTTAAAATGTAGTTTCCGATGTATGAGGTGAAACCTAGTTATTGCACTGTTGATTCGTATACAAACATCACGTTCTGAAAGTAATTTTTCGTCATAAACGTACTGTGTGAGGCAAGGAATACTACGGATTTGTTATTGCAGTAAGTCCCTAAGTAAGCTTATGTTTTAGCAATAATAATAATCGATGCAAACCTAGCCCAGAAGCTAGCACAATGCGTAAAGAAGCTTCTGCAAAATAGTGTCCAAAACAAATTCGTGAGATCTGATGAATGATTTTTTCATTGGCTATAATAACAAACCATCTCTATGTATTCCTTGAATGATTTTATATATGACATGGAAAATAATACATATTAATTTAATTGGCCGGTTTACGGTTTGAATCCAAGACATTCTGAAAGTGTGTCCATGATTAAACAATCAGTGCTGCTGCATGTGATGAGAAAGTTGGAACCACACACGCTAGGACTAGCAGGAATGGATATCGGTTCAGTATGCGCACTTTGCCAAAGAGGTGAAGTCAATTTCTCTTGCGAATGCTCAAACGTTGTCACGGCGTAGTCTTTAACGAAGCACGGGTTAGATGTAAACACTATTTAGTTGCAACATCTAAAAACCGAAAAAACATAAATAGGGTTGCGCGAATCATAATAGATGCTACGTGTCAAAATAGTTACTTAAGAGTCTTAAGTAACTATTTTCATACAATCATATGTAGAGAATGTGAAAGTTATATCATTGTGGTTTAAGAAAATAAGAAATGGGATATTCTGTAGAAATCTGGGGATGCATGCGCAGTTGTGCCCTTTTATATCCGGCATATAACGGTTGAAATGTGCTGTCCTTGTAGGCATACCGGTACTTTAATGAACCTTGTCGCTGCGATATTGTGCACACTTTGGCGAAGTAATTTTAAACCATCTTTTTTGTTAATAAACACAACTATTTTGAGGTAACATAATTAAAATGTTGTAAAATATTGTTTACATGTTTATGGATATAGACATAGTCTATTACGTGGGTTTTAAACAAACATTCGGTGTTTTTCTACAATAACAAGAACATATTACGTACTAGACATTAGTAATTTAACACGGCGTACATAATGTAATTTTAACACTTACAAACATGGTCGTTTTAATATACAATACATGTTGTTGCTTACACAAATTTACCAAATAGCTTTAGTTAAATTACGCTGTCCCTGAAGGCTTCATTTTCAGAAACTTATATGTGAGATATACTGCAGACGTTGGTGATGTATTTGTGAACCATATTTTTTGTTAATACATACTAACATTTGTGAGGTAAAATAAAACGACGTGTGTAAAACTACGCAGAATTTAAACAAATTTTCGGTGTTTTTCTACAATAAAATGAACGGGTTAAATACTTAACAAATTTGCTATTTAACACGGCGAGCTTCGTGTTATTCAACACACACAAATGGAGTAATTATGATTTACAGAACATGTTCTTGTAAACGTCACTTTACTTCACTTCTTTTATTAAAATACATTGTCTTTGTATGCGTACTTTTTCAATGTTTGCCTATAAGATATGATGCACACATCAGTAAAGTAAATTTGAATCATTTGTTTCGTTAATGTACACAACAGTTGTAAGGTGAATCAAAATGACGTGTGTAAAATTACGTTTGTATGTTTACGGACATTAACACCGGCAACTACATGGGAATGGACGACTTGAAGTACACGCCCCCTGACGTCACCGCAGGGGAAAAGTACTGTGGGAAACAAAGCTTGTTTACAAACATGCTGATTTGTTAGTTGGTAATTGCAGAAAGCAAAAATGTTGCGCATTCATAGATTTGTACGCAAGGGTAAAAAATATTAGTTTTAATTTCATGGTTAAGATACGCAAATACATAAGGTAAATGTTTACCTGAAAAAAAAAACGGCAAATTCCAAGCAAATAATCAATTTTCTTGACGCACATCTCATTGGGGACATGTGGAGCCAAACAGCTAAATGAAGGTTATGTTCGGCTGCGGTATCCATGGAGATAGGAATTGTTTCCCACACCTGACTGAAGCTCCACCTCTTTTCAAGTCGTCCATTAAACAAATATTCGGTGTTTTTAAATAATAACACGGAAGTGTAAATACTCACGACATTTGTTATTTTACGCTGAATTATTAGTGTATTTTTATATACGCAAACTTAGTGATTAATATTTATGCTACATGTTGCAAACAGCACTTTACATAACATGTGGTGTAAAATTACACTGACAATGTAGGTATAATTTCCCGAGACTTATCGCAGAGAAATGATGCAAACATTGGTGAAGTTATTTTTAGGTATGTGTTTTGTTAATTGATGCACACATTGGATGGTGAAAAGAGAATGACATGCGTAAATTTACCATTGCATGTTCATAAATATTAACACTGACAGTCATAAGGAATTTAAATATATATATATATATATAAACTATTACGTGCATTAGTGAATACCCTAAACATATGATTTTAAACACATACATGTTAACGTGATTATATGATAACATTAAGGAGAATTCAAATTTACACGACAAGTTGTTGACTCAAGCATTTTGTGTAAAATTACACCTCCAATGAAGATATAATAATACGATATTTACAGTGTTGTTTGTCTGCTGAAAGTGCTTGAAGCAGCATGGTCGCTAATTATTACAGTTAAAAGGTGTAAGACAATTAATTAAAATTTGTACGCTTCTAAAAAACGGATAGCCACATCAAAACAAACTGGCTAGTAGAAGTTCTTAGCAACAAAATACGCCTATGAAGAATGTGAAGCATGGGAAAAAATTGCAAACAAGGATAAGTATATTTTACCAGTGAAATTAGGTTACTTCATTGTCAATAACTTTATTTGATCACACTGAACATACAGCTTTCAGAATTCTTTACTATGTGTACAATATTCACACGTATGTGACATTATGTGGTACAATATTATTATTGAAAATAAACATTTTATCAGTCATGCTTAATAATTATCAACTTACTCGCACAAAAACTCTACAACATATTTCACAACATCGCGGTTCCATGTACTAGTAAAATATTTTTCGACACACGGAATAATTTATTTAGTTAGATAACACATTAAAATGTATCATTGTTATATGTTTAAAAAGTTGATTATACTATTACACGAAGATCTTGCAAAATTTCTGGTTGAAATATCAATACTATTATTATTTACTATTGCATTTTGGAAAAGCTTCTTTATCACAGCCAATAAAATGTTTTAACTGAACTACAATTATTCAAATTTAGGTCTCCATAGCATCTTATATGATGTTTAGTTTTCAATAATTAGAACGTAATTTTTTAATGTACAGTTTAGAGAAGACCGACATCATCCCAATAACACTTTTCTTCAATTTGACAAGCTCTGTGTAAATTCACAAATAAAAAGTTTCACATTTTTCTTCATGAATTCAGTACACGTAGTTGAATAATTTTCTACGAACCAAACATAAATTACGCATGAATAATTACACGATAATGAGTTACATGCACTGTTTAGTTTATAGTGTCGCGAGTACATAAAATATATCTGTGAGGTAGTATATGATGAAATTGAATGGATCTGATGAAATATGGGGAGATAACTTCAGATGTTATATAATATGAATGGGATTTTATGTATTACACTATATAAACAATTTGTTTGTAAACTCTTTACAAATATGTGGAAAATTATAAAAAATTAAAAATAACCCCATTACAGGCCAATTAAATTGCACTGACTTATGTTATAATAGAGGCAATAACTTACATGTCCAATTTATGTTTCACCTTAACAACCATATGCTTTTGATAATGCAGGGTAAACCACTAAAATGCTCCACTACAAGGAAAATATTTTCTGCTCCGTGTCAAATACGTATTTCTGTTATTGAAACTCTTAAGACCAACAATGTATACATAACAACCACGAAAACATTACGCAAACACAGATTATGAAATTGCTACAAATATTACAAGCCCAAAGACAAATCACACACACTAGCTACAGACAAGGTATACTGGTACATAAAACCGACGGAAGTTATTGAGAAAAGGTGAAACAACTGTATAGAATGTCAAAATACTTTTATGATATCTTCTGATGGTGACATAAATGACTACTTCGGAATATCGATTTTCATAAAAATCTGTCAGTATTCCCATAAGAACTGACATGAGTGTCGACAGCCAGGACTCTAAATGAACTCAGAATTTGAGCTGTGCATCTTAGACATCTACTTCCGCAACAATAAACCACAACAACATATTTATGCATTTCAAAGTGTTACGCATATACGGTAACATTAATCACTGTGAAAGAATATCTACGTGAAACAACTTTAACTGAAGTGGCACTAATTCATTTCCTGAACAGAATCAAACTGAAGGAGAACAAGCACGTATGACGTGACAGAAGCCATAAGAGAAGTGAGCAGTGGCAACTCTAGTGTGAAGAATCCTGCGGCGCAGAAAATAATGCGAGTGTTCAGCAACTGGTGCGAGAATGCCTTCAGGTGTTTCACTGTCAACTTGTCAATTTGCGGCTGAAGAAGCAAACCCTGGACGATATTCATGGTGTTCCTGGTCGTCTTCGACGTGATGCTGCATACGTACACAATGAGTATTGCCTGTGCCAAGTAAAGCAGAGACCAGATGACGGAGGGCAAAGCAGTCGACGACCCGCCAAGACTGTTAGCAAAGGGAGAAGTTCTGAAAGTGACCTCCAACCCATAGTACACGCTCTGTGTGGTAACTACGAAAGTTGCGAACATGTTGAAGAGAATGAGCACGCCGAAAGACCTGTTTATCAGAGATACGCTGCGGTAGAGCTTGTTGTACAAGCGTCTAGCTGAAGTTATCGTCTTAATCCTATCGTCGTGGAAATGATCCAACAGCGAATCTGGGCCGAACATGTTCATTGCAGAGTTCCTCAGTCGGGGTGACCCTCTTTGAAGAGGAAGCGTTGCCGTACTTCCCAGCCTAGTGCTCGTCAAATCACCGCAGAAAACTCTTACGATCTTCACATCTTTAACGCTCTCCAGCTTCTTGTTGAGAAAGTTGAGACGCTGTCGGATAAGAAGGACAATACTCATGTACAGACCAGCGACGACAAAGATAGGCAGGTCCACAATGCAGCAGGTGACAGAACTGAGAGCAGCTTCAAGTACTGACGGTGTCAGAAACCAGAGTTGATAACTGCAGAAAACTGTGAACGGCAGGGACATCACAGCAAGAATGATCGTCGAGCACTTTGACCACTTGATGTAGTATTCCTTCTGATAACCTAACAGAACCTCGTCTACTTCGAGAAATGTTTGAAACAATTCTCTTCTCACCTTATTGTTCACACACATCCCTATAGCACAAGCCAAGGCTGCGCAGAGAGATGCGGTGCTGCTAATACACAACGACATGAAGAAAGTCGAGCTTGCTCCGTCAGAGGAAACGTTATTCAGTGCCGTTAAATAGATTTGATAGATTTTAGTAACAGTCATGGAGGAAACCATTACGACGGTGTAAACAGTTGATGTTAAGGATCTTTTTAGTTCCAAGATAATGCCACTGCCGCTCATATTAACATTGAAATCAAATGTTTCCAGACCAAAAATCTTGGAAATAATCCAAAATGGCTTAAGACACGAAAGGAAATTTTCTTCTGTTGTATCTGCCACCATGTCTGCAAAAAAAAATAACAGTTCTTTGTTATGTCATATTTGTAAAGTACTCACAACTAAGTACAATAATGTAACTGATTTTTACGCTGTTATCTTTAAATGATTTTTGCAACAGAAGTGTTTGACAAACTGAATGGTTTTGTTGTATATACGCTACTGCTAGCGAATGTTTTATATCGCAGACAACCTAACTTAACAGCCCAAAGTAATATAAAAGGACTAAGCACGAGAAAATAAGCTACAAAATACGAAAGAGACGAATCAGGAAAACCAGAAATGGCCGTAGTAAAAAATCCTAAATAGTAATAAAGTTGGCATATATTGGAGAAAAATCTGTAGTAACAAGAAATGTAACTGCCCGTTTGATTTTCCTCTCGTGCATTTCTCGTTCTAATCGTTACATATTTTTGTCTTCCATTCAGGGGCGTCATTTCAGATTTTCCTTGGGGGGGGGGGGGGCAAGATTTTTTTCCGGCGAAAGTGACCTTGTTGCATCTTTTTAATTAACTTATCGTGTATAAATTAGAAACTTTAATAATAAAACTTAACTTAGCATTATTCAAATAACAAAGTAAAAAAAACTATTCGCTTAAAATTTTAAATCTAGGGGGGGGGGGCATTTGCCCTCCCCCCTTGCCCCCTAAATGACGCCAATGCTTCCATTACATACAACTATATTCCTACTCAGGAATGTTTGTATGGTTGTCGACTACGGCAATTTCTGATTTCCCTGGTTTGTTTCTTTAGTAATGTTGTCACTCATGTTCTCATGCTTAGACATTTTATGTTCCCGTGGATTTTCTGCTGTTAACAACATTCGCTATCAAAGTCATGTATCCAAAATAACCAAGCAGTTTGTAACTATTATACTAGATTATATTTTTAATTAAAACATCGAATATTTCAAACAAATCAGAAACACACATTTTTTTTATGTTTTTAAAGTTTTGAGTTTAGAAATATTGCAACATTCGTATGTTTACAAACATAATTATAAAATACACCACAATTTATTTACGTGATGAAAATTACATTCGCTCACGTAGGCCTAATTTCAAACTGACACACAATTGGAAGAGATAACACCAGCCCGCAGGCACTATCAGGCCTGAAAGATTTTAGGATAGGATAACTTCAATCAACAAGCACTATTATACGTAAAAGATGAAAAGAATAAACAATACATGTCAACAGTCACTGCCATAAATATAATATGTGAAGTGGTAACAGCAGTTAGCAATCACTATTAGGCCTTACATATGGAAGGAATTTTGGTCAGAAGCACTACCAATTATGAGGAAAACGATAAAAAAAGTAGCGGGCACTATGAAGCATATTGAATATGGAAAAAAAAGACAGAAAATAGAAACAAGCAGGCCTGGAAAATGTGAGGAAACCACAACATCAGTCAGCAGGCAGTATCATGTCTTAACTATAAAAACAAGAATGAAAATAGCAGTAAGCAGGTACTAGTAGGCACGGAAGATTGAGGAAATGATAAAAACTAGTAGCGGGTACTATCAGGCCTTGAATTTGAGAGAGAAAAAAAGTAAACTTGCAGTCAGCAGGAACTATTTGGCCTTGAATATGAAAATGAGAGATAAAATAGCAGCCAGGAGTTGCTACTATACGTGTTAGAACGCGAACATGAAAGAATGACAGAAAATAACAGTCAGAAGGCCCTATAAGTTCTGGAAGATGTAAGGAAACGCTAACATCAGTAGCAGGTTCTATCAGGTCACTAGGAACTACTATGGCTGGAAGATGTAAGGAAACGAGAAAAAAGTGGGTGCTCTTAGGCTTCGAATATGAGAGCTATACAAAAAGTAGAAACCATCAGGCACTTCTTTAACTTAAAGAAGTGACGAAATAATAAACAGAGCCGTGGATATCATCAGGCTTTGTATATGAAGGAAAGATGGATAATAGCAATCGGTAGCCAGTTCTTGACATGGATGATGCGAAGAAACAATACAGCAGTTAGGAGGCATAATTATGCCTTTTATATGATGCACTACTAGACCTGGAAGATGCGACGAAATGATAAAAAGAGTAATGGGTAGCTATTATTAAGCATTAATATAAGAATAAGAGAGAAAATAATAGTTAACATGCAGTACAACTGAAAAATTTGAATAAACGTAGTAGCAATCAGCAGGTACTACTAGAACTATACCAGCATAACTGATAAGCCTACTTTCCTCAAAGTGGGTGCTAATTAACCCAGAAATTAAAAATAGTTTCGTTTATCTAGGAATGTTTAATAGATATATTAATTTATACATATTCATTAAACAAAATATACAAAATGTAAGTCAACTTAGTATATAATGTATGTATACAAATTTTTATAAAATAAAATTGGGATACAATTTTTTAAAGATATATTTCTGTCATTTAGATAATATACTATCTCAGTTTTCAAAATATTACCCAAGGACAAACGAAGTTCACAAAAGCCTAGTTAACTAATTATAATATGTGTGCCAAGATTAATGAACTTAGAGAAAATTATTTTGTAAATATTTCATGTTATGCTAAAATATAAAAATGGTCCCGATTATAAAAATAATAGCACATGACTAACGAAATACACAAATGTCAGGCCAGTATGCTAAGTAGTATATGAGTAGAAAGTTAAATAAAATTAGAAATACATATACATATATTTCCTTAGATTTCAAATTATTCTAAATGTAAGCAGTAAGTTAACAACATAACAACATAAATAACGAGCATACTTTCTTCAGTATTAAATAACATTTCCCAGTAAGTTATAAAGCTGCTTTAAAAATGTATTTTAAAACAAAAAGTAACTACAATTATAATTTTACATGAATCAATCGGTAGATTGGATTTGGTTGAAGAGTTCACGAAGTATAACAATTTAAATTGTTCATGTTACCTTCCAAAAATGCGAAATTGCGGAGCTAAACTAATGTTTCAAAGAGACAAACAAGCCTATAGAATTTAGTTTAAACTGGTCAATATAATCGGAAACATGGCATAACATGTTCATTTGCTTATGCAGTAGCGAGCTCACTTCGAACATGCCAGATGTAAAATAATCTTTCACAAATCAAATCTTGTACAGTTAATACTAAAGGAATTAAGTTTGGTTAAAACAGATCTAACAGCTCTCAAAATATTACATACAATATTAACTCATGGCGTGGTACCCTTAAGAAGGCCTACAACAGCAAACTCTACTATAATCACACATTTTTAGAAAAACTGTTAACTATAACGTTAAGTTATCAGTGGTCTTGCAGAACACCAAACATTATATGAAATTTTTATGTATTCGTAAAGTTCCATTATTCAAAACTGTCACCCGACTACAGCACATCCAATTAAAATCAAAGTATTTCTGGAAAACTATAAAAATACGAATTGTGTAGTTCTCAAAATATACATGAACGAAATTTATTCATGTCGTGCTATCTCATTAAATGGAAGGTTCTAATATTCTACCTCTTCCCTGACCCTAAATTTCCGCTATGTAAGGGGCCATGGTGGCCGAGGGGTCAGACATCTCGCCTCCCACCAAGGCGATCCGGGTTTGATTTCTGGCGGGATTGGACCCTGGATTTTCGCATGTAGGAATCGTGCCGGACGATGCTGTTGGTCGGCGGGTTTTCTAGGGGATCTCCCGTTTCCCCCGCCCTGTCATTCCGGCACTGCTCCATACTCACCTCGTATCACCTCTCACCAGCACTAAATACCTCGATGTTAAGATAAAAAAGAGTGTCAGATGTAGTTCGAATTTTATCCATGCAGGCTGCGAGACGTATAGTTCCAGGGCATGCGACAGATCGCAGCACCTTCCTTTCCTCCTCGCCCTCCAAGCATGCCCTTCTCTGAGCCGGGGATGACGTCAGGGGGTTTATTCACTAACTTTCTGTAGTTAAGGTCAGTAGACTTCCGAGAGCTAAACTGTTAACTACACCGCCGTATATTTGGTATTCAGTACGCACTGTTGTTAACAGATTCTATTAATTTCGAAGCTAAGGTCAGATGATTTGGCAACACAACCATCTAGACTACCAATTTTCTTCACAATTCATGAAATGAAATAAGGAGGCCGTGAAAAGAATTTGTTGATAAACATATTAAAAAGTAAATATTTTCTAACTTCGTGGGCGTGGCGAATTGTGTTGTGAGTGTATAAAGTTGAATTTGTATTAATTAATTTCGTTTTCCAGCAAATGCATCCTGATTTTGACAACAGCAAATATGTGTAGCTGTTTTTATGATGAAATTATACAATGTGGAAATACTAATGTAATTATGCGGCAATAATTTATTTAGTGCAAGCTAGAAGTGACAGTCTACTGAATATTAAATGCTCGTCCAAATATGTGTATTAAGGATGTAAATTGTATTTAAATGCTCGTCCGCAAATAAGAGTGTTAACGATGTAATTTGTATTGTTCAGGTTTTAAAAGCAAGAACATCTTCGTGATAAACTGTAAAAGCATGTCGACTTGGAATACACAAGGAGCTGTCTGCTGAACCGTATTCTAAAAAGTTGGTTGTGTACTTGTTTTACTTTGGTGATCTTTAACGACTTTTCAAGGGTAAAATATTTATTATGTGGATTCTAAACTAGGCTAAAGCTGTTTAGCTTAGCCATTTCTAAAACGCAAATAAAATGAATAATGTGCTATGGAGAAATATTTAAATTAGGTCCTGTAATAGGTAATACATAATAATTGCAAAAACACATTTTCTTATATTCGAGGAGTGGATTAAAACAACTCACCAGTAGATAACATTAGGCTACTAAAAATTGAAGATCTCGGGAGGAAATAATTATAACGCATAAGAAAGCCTATGTAATAATATTGTATCTGTAAATTTAAAAGAAATACTTATTTAAAATATGTAGGTACTTTACTTTAAACTGCATAATAGATGATGAATTTATGTAACAATTTTGTCCAACTTTTATATACTCTATTACAGCTAAGTTGATAACTGCAGGAATGATGGTTATCATTATTTACTCCCAAGGTCTTCAATTAGTAAATTTAAGGATATGACAGAGACATAACAGTGAAACAATATGTAACAAAAATATTTAAGATTTATTTTTTAAACATTTTTTTGACATACCAATCCCCTTAAGCAGAGCTCAAGGTAGGGATCTTCTGATCAGCCCTCACAGAAACATGCAGATTTGAGCAGTTTATAACAATAATAGAAAAACATTAAGTTAGCATAAATTATGTGTAAGAAAGTAAACAACTCAAATTAGTAGTATATGTGCATAGTAAAGGTATAGGTCGCCTGTGTAGCCAGCAAACAAGCAAGTATAGGAAAACATACAAACAACAGTAAGAGAGTACATCAACTTGTGTAAGGATTATTCTCGTACTTCAGGTTTCAATCTACCGTACTTCATTTTTTTTAAGAAAACCCAATTTTCTTCCAATTGGACAACCACCTGGTGGCAAGTTCCAACCACTTCCTCAAATACTTCTCAAACCTCTCCTAAACTTTTCAGCCACCTTCACCTTCACCAACGACTCCAAAAATAAATTCCACTCTAGCATTAGATGTTCTCGCCAGCCAGATGGGTGAAGGGTGGGTGGGGAACACTGGGTCAGTTTGGAGACTATGAAGGTAATTTTAGACTGCTAAAGATGATAAGAAACAGGCTGGAACACAGTGAATGACAGGAGAATAGTGGAAAGACTGGTAACATGTATAGGATAGTGATTGGTGGAGAGAGTTGATGTGCACTAAGTGAACATCTTGAAAAGGGTGTCTATAAACGTAAAGGAAACAACAGTACAAAATTACAAAGATTTATTTAAATGTTTCTGCATACTCATAGAGACTATCTATGACAAAATGGCGACGATGACGGACGTGGCGTGAGAAGGGCTCCGGGTTTCGGGGCTGCCCAGCCCTTAAAATAACTGTGATGGCTGTATGTATGGTGACAATTGTAAGAGTAATCTCCATTGCATCTGTGATAATAAAGGTATGTAAAGATAATAGTAATTAATGGAGATTAGTATATATTAGTGGAGGCGGGACGGACTGCTAGAACAACAACAACATACCATGTAAGATCAATAATTCTGGTACACGCCCTGCCCAGGGAGGAATTTAGGGTGAATCAGGATGCCACGGGAGTGCGCTAGATAGTAGATAGGGATAGAATAATGTATCAAAAATAAGGTAAACAATAACATAACCTCATTCCCTTGACAAACTGAAATGGACCTATTACAAAGATGTACTAACAAAAACTGATCATCCAATTAGGTTGGGGGGGGGGCGAAGAAAGAAATATGATCCTAGAAGAGGACACTATCAGAGTTGTAGATGTTTGAGTAGAGTAGCCGTACCTCCCACCGCTAACGAACGACGGTGGGAGGACGGGGGAGGATTTCACTCGCCATGGGTGAGGTAATCACCCCAAAAGTGATAAATAGTTAAGTAGTTAGTCCCCGCCTCCAGCACTTCAGCCACGATATGGTAAGAAGATAGTGGGGGACCCTTAAGGTCCCCCTGCGTAAGATCTATGAAGGGTTATGTATTGTGAGTTGCAGGACGAAGAACACAGGAAAGAAGAGAATCGAGGAACAACAGCGAAGAAAGAAGCAGAAAGAAGACACTAACCGACTTATAGGCGTATTAAAAACCAAATTCTTGGATAGTAGGCCCTATGTAAGTTCAGTACTTGACCTACAAACCTGGACAGGCGGTTCCCATGTGGTGGCGGAGAGTGCCACATGGACCTTCTTTTTTAACATACAATTCGTTCGAGGTTGTCCCGTTCGAGGTTGTCCCATTCGAGGTTGTTCCTTTGAGGACTTAAATATAAAGTATTAACATGAAACAACTGAAGACTTAGTTTTCAGGTTATATCTGACAACTCCTGGCCTGCAACTCACACAACACGATACAGACGATGGAATTACGAAAACATAAGCACAGTTTGCAGAAGCTATGGACCAGTATGTATTAACAAAATCTAGAAGAATGATTAGGTCTGGGCAGTCCTAAACCCACTCTCGCGATCTTGTCATGAATGACAGTACCAAGCGAAAGTCAGGGACTCCCTCTCAATTGAGTGCCAGTAAAGAACAACGCGAGGAGGATATCAGACTACAAGCAGAATACCAAGGGAAGAGAGAGTAAAGGCGAAAACTAGAAATGGAGGTAAGGAAAAGAGAGAGACAGATACAAAGAGAATTAGGAGATGAGGAGGAAAGAAATATGGATATAAACGAAGAAGAGAAGAGACAAGAAGAAGAATACGAGAGAAGAAAAGAAGAAGAAAACAGAAGGAAAGAGGAAGAAGAGGTGGATATCAGAAAAATAAATAAGACGAGCAGCTGGAACGAAGAAATAGAAATAGAACAAAATAAAGAAAAAAGTAGAAAAAGAAATAGAAATAAAGATTAACAGGAAAGCAATGAAGAAGAAGAAATAAAAAGAAAGAGAAAAGATGATCGAACAAATACAATCTTGGTTTTATCATAAGCTAACAGAATAGTCATAGAACTATCAGATTTCTTACACAAAGAGTAGAAAAATTTTAATGCAAGATTAAGAAATAGAATAATTACATACGCAAACGACTTATTTAAAGTTATAGTGGAACAAGAAGTCGAAATACTACAAATGCGCAGTAATACTGAGGAAGAGAAGGAGACTGAAAAGAAATTCCAGGAAGAACAAAACAGGTATATTAAAAAATATATAAGAGTGACGAAGCTGTCCCACCTAACTGTATTTATTGTTGAAGATGTTATAAATAACTATTACAGACACGAGTGGAGATGCGAAGCCCCGAGTTTGTTATATAGAGACATGAAAGAATTGTAATTTAAATGAATTTTATTTTATATCTCCGTACCAATGTCTTGAAGTTAGTTTCGTATAAATGTCTAGTATAAATATGAGTTGTATGTGTTGGAATTATGGGAACTCATGACGAGGTCGTACATTGTATTACTTTAAGAAATATGTTGACCAAGGGAATAGTATAAAATAACAGGGATAGATCTAGTAACTTGAAGTGAACTTTTATTTGCTGGGCTACGCGCTCCGAGACGTTAATGGAAGCTGCTCGTGACGGCAGGGGCCGGGGTGGCCGGTGGCCTTACCCGGTTGGTGCCCTGAGAACCCTCCGCCCTAAGGCATAGTGCCGTCTCTGAGACCGCCATCTGGGCGGATAGATATTGTGGACGCCCCCCTCCCCCGCCAGATGAGATGCGAGGGCTATCTGAAACATTGCGGGCGTTAGCTCGAGGTTAGTTGTCGAACAACCATTGCAGAGGGCGATTGTAAGGTCGTCCGTCTGCGCAGCTGTCCACTGGCATCTTAAGCCCGTGTGCCACGATGGAATGACCTGTACAAGCACTTGCGCAAGTTCTTGTTTCCTAGCCTCCATGGAAGCAGCTGTGGAAGGTTCTATGGAATAAAACTGTGCCACGATACCAGAACAGGGTTGTTCATGCTCGTTGTACAATACATTGTTTATATACTTGTATGCTGTGTTATGTTTACATTATTACTGTGGCATTTTATGGCATATTTTGAACTTTTAGCACGAGAGAGCTTTATGCAGCTAACAATTAAATTTACGTGATAATTACATAAATCGTAACCTAGATAGAAATTATTTTGTGGTAATGGAGTAGTGTGAGTGGTGACAAGTGTTTTTACCTGGTTCACTTAAATTTATTACTTGCGTGTTTCATCAAATAAACGTGATAGAGACAGCAATCAAAATTTTCGATAAGTTTCTTTGTGTTTAAAAGCAAATATCTTTTGAAAAGAAGACACTGAAAGCAAAATTTCCAGTGTGCCGGCA
>PNEQ01038507.1:9240-26580 GCA_003012365.1 Medauroidea extradentata | reverse complement strand
CCCTTACTGTCATGACAAACTATTAAACAAATAACAATTAGTCAAAAAAAACTAAAAGAGACAGGCAAGTTAAATTCAAATTAAAACTTTAAACTGTGGTGCAATAAAAAATGGAAAAACAGAAGAAAGAGAAGCTCAAAGTGATAGCTTAAGCCTACATGATTTTGAAGAAGAAAAACTAACTGTTAAAATAGTACATAACTACTATTCCCGTCTAAACTTACATACCTAGACACTGCTGGCGGCCAAGGCGCCACAACTCATGTAGACCATCTGGACCGACTGACGGTTCTCTAAAGACTGCTCCCTACTCACGTCTACTACAAGATACTTATAACTACTGAAGTGGAATAATAAACAAATACTTAAGTTTGTACGTCACATTTTTAAGCCGGGGTGCGGCCGTCCTCCTGCGGCCGAAGGCGTGGAACTCTACGATCTGCACTCCATCACCGCTGAAGTTGAACTCTCTTCTCGGTAAAACGCTCTTACTTTAAAAATATGGTCCCGCGGACGACAAACAACTCTACAAAAACATGACGTCGGCCGATGCGGTCAACGGGCTCTACCGGGGCACAAAAGACGAACGAAAAACAATGCTGCCAACTGTAAGGAGGATGTAGGAACAACACAAGCGTGTACAGTTGTACCAACTATGTCTCTGGAGGCAAGGATGACAAATGTGTCGCTGGAGAGTAGGGAAAGACAGAGAGAGGAGGGAATAAGCTAGAGGGATTGGTACTCCTGACAATCGTGACGAAGCGACATGACAAACAAGAGAGGGGAGGGGAAGGAGAAGGTAGGAAGAAGGCGAACAAGAAAGGTGGGGGGGGGGTGAGGAAGGTGTCTACTGGCCTTGGAAACTAGCAGCTGGCCGGATCACGTCATGCTAAACGAGCATTGCCTTACAAACACAGCACATTTCCGACGTTCCTATGTGCGCTAACCCGGGGAGAAACACATTCGCAGCGCGCAACACATGTTTACTGACTGCGCATTTCTACAGCTGTTGTTATGAGTGAATTACCGTGAAGCGAACACATGTTTGCTAACCCGCCTTCGCTGGAAACTAACGTGACGGGAACAAAAAAACACTGCGTGGCACTGAGCCATATCTAAATTTAGATGCTCGGATCATCTACTATACTCCTTCAAGTTATCAACAGCCCTCAAAGTCCCTATTACTTAAGAAAAAAAGCTAAAGTTAACACACAGATCCTAACAAAAAAAGGAAATGAAAACAAAAAGGACAAAACAAAAAAAATGCTTCGTGACAATATGATTGACGCCCTTCGCCCAGCATACAAAGGTCCTAGTCGGTCATCAATAGCAGGCCCTCTTCTTGATATTGTTTCTGCTGAAATAGATCTTCAAATGCAGAAACAATTTGCAGATTCCAGGTATTGTTGTACTCTTTTACAAGATGGTTGGTCAAATGTAAAAAATGACCCTATCATTGCAACAACCATCCATACTGGGAGTTCATAATTTCTTCTGAACGCATTTGATTGTGAGTCCAACAAAAACACTGCCGAGTATTGTGCTCAGTCGGCAATTAAATCAATTAAAGATTGTGAAGAAAAATTTGGGATCAAAATTATTGCAGTATGCACTGATAATGAAAATAAAATGGAGAAAATGCGCAAAATTTTGGAAAGTGAAAATTCAAATCTTCTGACCTATGGTTGCTCAGTCAATTTTGTAAACCTGATTGAAAATGAAGTAACACCACAAACAGTATTGAAACATATAGTTGAAGTACAGAAATTTTTTCGTAACCATCACAAGCCACGTGAGTGGCTGAAAGAAAAAGATAGTGCAATGCCCCAACTTCCTAAGACTACGAGATGGAATTCACAACTAGACTGCGTTGACACATTCATACAAAATTACCACAAGTACGTGCAAATTCAATCTGAGCACACTGATGATATCTCAAACAATATAGCCAAAATTATTGACAATGCTCAAATTTACAAAGAATCTTTGAACTTAATTAAACAGTTGAAAGAAGTAAGCAGAGTTCGAGACATTCTGCAATCTGACAGTACAAACTTGTCATATGCTGTAGAATTATGGCTTGACCTAGTAAAGAGTTCAGATTTGAAATCTTACAAGGAAATAATACTAAAAAGAATGGATCGAGCTCTTCAACCATTCCAATATTTAGCAAACATAATGGATCCAAAATATAGAGGGAGGAGACTTACTGCTTTCCAAGAAGATGAAGCAGAACAATGGGTAATGGAAAAATACCCTAATTACTTGCCATACATTTTGGCATATAAAATTGCTGATGCAGAATATTATCCTGCATCAATGTTTTCTAATGACGTTATATGTATGTTCCAGAGTGCTAAGTGGTGGAATATTGTTGCAGTCAGAACTGAAAAGAGGAATAAGCTTTCAAGAGATTCCTGCAACTTTATTTCAAACTTATTGTCATGTCCTGCAAGCTCAGCTGCTATAGAGAGAATGTTCTCAACATTTGGAATGGTGTGGCCGAAGCTGCGTAACCACCTTGGTGTAGACAGAGCAGTTAAGCTTGTCAAAGTATACAGACATTTACGCAGTAGCAATACTGTCAGTGGCACTGTTGATTCCTTACTTTTATAAACTGAACTTATTTAGAGGAACATGTATTCTATCTTGTATTGTATTATATTGTTTTTAAATGCTAAGGGTTGCTTAGTGTAGAACACTGTCTTCAAACAAAACCGTAATTAAGATTCCTCTTTTTTTTTTTTTTAAAGCATTTCATTATAATCACTGGAAATGAATTTTTAGTTTCTCAAATAAAAAAAAGAATATGCAGTTAAAATTAAAGTTTTAATTAGTTTCTGTCTCTTACAGCAAAAAATAATTCATTACGAATAGTTCAATAGTGCAAATTAAAAAACACATATAATTTGGTGGACGTGAGTTTTATTGGGTTTTTCTCTGGGTTTTTTTAAGTGGGTTTTTTTAAAAAAAACCACATGGGTTTTTTTGGGTTGGGTAAAATAGTATCAACCCTGATCTTAGCACAAAATCTAATAAAAAAAAGTCACCTAGGTTGAAAAGGGATGGTGGAAATAAAGGGCACAATTCTATTTTTAGAACGACACGCGCTTGAGTTTGGGGAGGGAAGCGAGATGTCCAGGCAGAAACATGACTCAGGTGACAGTGCCAGCTCGCTGGCATTGTTGGAGGGGGAGGTGCGGCGGCGCAAGGGGAGGAGGTAATCTGTACATCCGGCTGTCAAGATAACAAATATCTACCTACTATCTTCACAAGGTCACGTACATTGCCTCAAGCCTGCTTCACATGGTCATGAATTTCGCTGCAAGTCTGCTTCACGTTTCTACTCATAAAATTTACATTTTTCATGTTTTTTCCCCCTTATGGTTCCTCAATAAGACTTTGCTATGACAGTGTTTTCGATATTTCTGTGTTCACTATGACGTAATTCTACTGTAAGTTGAAAATTAGTATTTACGAAAATAATTTCATAGAATTTGTGATTGAGAAGCAGAAGAAAACAGACGTTCAAAGTGGGAAATTAGAAACATTGGCATTGGTATAAGCAGGAAGTAAAAGCATTAAGGTTATTAGGAAATTGCAGAACGTTAGAGCTGATTTGATTGTACAGGTGTTGTTATTAGCAGGAAATATAAGAATTATGCTTTATTAAAAAATTTTGGGACCTAAGAAATGTGATTTCACTTTATATACTTATGTGTAGTGCACCCTCCACTTAAACCAAACTTGGAGACATTATTACAGGACATGTTGAAAATTGTGCATTTCTTTTGTAATTTTATGTATGGTATAATTAATGAATTTTTTGCTCTCTGGTGGAAAAACAAAACTTTAAGGGGGATCTCACAAGTTGCAAAACATGGGTGTGTGTAGTCATGGGAATCACAATTTCTAATTAAAGGCGTTTATTCAGAATTATAACGAAAATCTAAATGTTATATGATAAAGATCTCCATAGCATAGTCGGTTATGCACCTGTCTACAGTGTGAGTGGTCCTGGGTTAGAATCCTGGCTTGGACACATGTTGCCCTGTCGCTTCACTTCACTCTCATCTGCTCTTAAGATCTCATGGTTATTGACATTGTCATGTGATATCAGTTGGTTATCATATATTCAGCTTCTTGTAAATCTATGTTTTTTTTTTTTTCCCCAGCTTTCCTGCTGTATGTATGCATGGTGACAAATCACAGGTGGAACGAGATCGTGTCCTGAACCGTAAGTATTTGTGGTGTTTTTAATTAATTTCAAAGAATAGGAAAAAATTTAGTATAAAATGGTTTTAAGTTTGATAAGTTAGCATAATCCGGTCAAAACGTGAGAGTAATGGTGTGCAATTTACGCTAAAATGTTATATCTATTACATGTTTTACTAATTCTCTTCATGAAATGTTAACAAGTATGGAAAAAAATTTGGAAAGAGTGACCAAAATAAAAATGCTATACAGTGAAACCTCTTTATTAGAAACCTGAAGGAACCTAACATTTTGCACTTTGTGTTAACGAGGTTTGTATTAACAGCTGTTGGCACTTCGAAGATAAAATCTACAAGAACTGCTATGACATGATCCATAACAATGTTACGATAACCATTGGAGCTGTATAAAATTTGATAAAAATATATATGCAACCTAAAAAATAGACTGGATATTAAAATTTTTGGCTGGAAAACCTGGAAAAGTCAGGGAAATTTGATGTAGAAATTCTGTAGCAATCCTGTGTTATAAGTTAATACCAGTGAAACCTCGTATTTACGTTCTCATTATTTAAGTTTTCCTGCATATCACTTCACCGAAATCTTCATCTTCCTGCTAACATTTTTCACTACTCGAAGACAATATAAACATTAGATGTTAGTAACAGTTGTTGAAGAGAGGACCTCTAAACTTGTTTGGAAGCAGAACAGAGGACAAACACCACAGCCAAGTTGATCATTTGCAAAGCCATTGAAGAATGGCTGTTTTCGCTTGTGATGGGTGTGCTCACAGCACAAAGATGGAGGCAGGAGAATTGCCGCAGCTAGCTTTATGAATTGTCGCTAATGTTGTTGGTCGCTGTATTCACGTTGGCAACGTGCGTTAGTTTAGTTGTTTATATGTAGAGGCCCGTGAAAATAGCATTTTGAAATTTATTTTATAGCGTATTAAAAATAAAATTTAGCTTTTTGTAGCATTTTCAAATTTTCACTCAGTTAAAAAACTTTCAATTTAAACATATACATCACACTTAATTTTTGCATGCATATTATGACCTCTTGTGGAAAAACTACTATAACTAACAATTTTATGTACACTAAGTTTGTTTCTCTGGCTACCTAAGTTGGTAATACATGGAAATACAGTATACTTATAAATTGAATTTGAGCATGTTACACATTTCAACGTTACACGGCTAACCTGAGACTTAATGTGTTTATCAAGAACATCCTTTTTTTCTCACTCGAGGCGACAATTACATATACCACACATCAAAATAGAGCTATCACTCGCATATAATTTATAGTCTGTGTAATTTTTTGTCCGCTCAGAAATAGACACTTTAATCCGTGGCATCTCGAATGCCGTGATAATTACCGTCGAGGAAAACTTTTATTTTTTTATTTTTCACTAGCTTTGATGAAAGCCTGCAAGCTGCTTCCTGTTTACAACTGCAAACACAAAGTACACCTGGGGTTGGGGGATGAGTAGGCGGTGTGTGTGTGTGTATGTGAGAGAAAGAGGGAGAGAGAGAGAGAGAGAGATAAGGTAAATTACAGCGCTATCTTATTGCAGGCACCATTTCCACGTATTGTATTTACCGCCTTGTAAGCCAACCCCTACTTTTGAAGACTACCTCAAAAAAAATTAATATGACACAAATGCAAACCGAACTGTGGCTGTCCCACACACGTTTATCAGCCAAGAGCACATATTGAGATAACTGATCCCGCTGATGTGTCATGTCGTTAGTTGACAAGTGGAGAGCGATAGTTTAAAGATAGAGCAGGGGCGGGGTGGAAGAGTTGTAAAATGATGAGCCAGCTTGTGTTATCGCAATGAGAAAGAGGGCGAAAGGGAAAGCAAGAAGTAAGGAACGTGCGTGACCTAGTTGCTATCTACTTCTCTCTTATCTCTCTTGCTCCGTCACATTTCACGGCGCCTGCCTCGGAGCAAAAACGACACGTCTCTGCACTCAACCAAAAAAATCTCCGTAGTAATAAATTTGTTGGCTTGCGCTGATAGAATGACGCCTTTTAACGAATGTGGAACATACTGTTAACTTTATATGCATTTAAAATTACTGATAAATATGCGGTTTCGGCTGTAACAACGTTATTTTTACATATTTGTTCCTAACTGCTTGTCTCGATTCTAAGCCGAGACATCATTTTGGAGTGTCCGAATTAAAATATAAAAAAAAGTTGGCTTACAATACGGTAGGTGCGCAGAATGCATGTGTGTGTGTGTGCGCGTGCCCGCAAATGCAAGAGATAGAGCTCAGATAGTGCACGAAGGCAAATGGCCTTGGTGAAGGAACTGTATACGTCCACCAATATTCAGGCAGAACACGCAGTTGTTCTTCCAAATAGCCACGTCATTTGAGCTGAGCGGAAGCTATTCTGACTGTCTGTGTCCCTCCTGCCTCAAGTTTAACCGACGGCAGCTTACAAGGATGGTTAGGGAGGGGGAGATGGAGATAAGAGAATTTGATAGTTGTTGTCCTCTTCTTTGTGCGAGTGTTCGGGTAAATTACGATTTCTGTGCTGTCAGGCAAGTTTCATCTCAAGGCTTATATGATGGATGGAAACAAGGCAATAGGCCGATGCTCCCGGCAGCGCTGATAAAGATATAGCACTTTCCCGGCTCACCCAGAGAATTTAGCATTTTCTCGCAAATAAAGTAGGTTTTCGCATTTTATCGCGGTTATTTCGCATTTGCGAAAATCACGGGCCTCTATTTATATGTAAGTGCAAATAACTGCAACTTGAATCCAAAATTTGTGGAACATGTTTGTAAAGGATTTCTTAGAAGTTTTGTTTTAAAACCATTTCCATTTTAGTGTAGTGTGTTTTATATGGTTATACAACTGTAATGTAACAAGGGTAAAAAATAGATGAAAATTTTTTTGATAAAACATTATAATATTGCATATCATTTAGAAGTGTGACTAGTTTGTGGGACCATTTGTTGATCTGAGTAAGGAAGTTTCCATTTCTGTTAAAATGCATCCTATTACTGTCTAAATTTGTAATAGCATTGCAAAACTATTTTGCTTTGGGGGACAGAAAGTGTTAAAAAACAGAATGATTGAATCCATTTCAGCACACGTTAATCAGAAACAGGGTACTGTAAGAAAAAATCAAGTACTCATTTTTTTTTCAATTGATTATGCTCACCGCTACTGGCAGGCAGCAAGCAACCGTGGCCGGCTATTTATAGATAGCTGCGGAGAAGGGAAGCACATGCCGCTCCATACCACCATTGTTCTCCTCCTTATCTCCACAGTCATGCTTAGCAAGTGCGAATGTTATCTTGCCTCTCTTTTCTTTTTTACAAGCCACTTCTTCCCTCCACCCTTGGCCTTGCATCATAGCCTCCCTCCCACCGCTTCACAGCCCCATACCTTCGTATTTTTGTACATTCTAAAGTCACTTTAATTTTTTCCTCTGAAACTTGTTGCAAAACTCTTGCTGCTGCTGCTGCTGCTACTACTCCTGCTGCTGCTGCTGCTGCTGCTGCTGCTACTACTACTCCTGCTGCTACTACTCCTGCTGCTACTACTCATGCTGCTACTACTCATGCTGCTACTACTCCTGCTGCTATTACTCCTCCTCCTCCTCAAGTTTGTCCCAGTTACAGTACTTTTCAAGCTTTGCATCATGGTTACCCACCAACGTAAAAATGTACATAGTCTATATTAAACACATAGAGAGATATATAACATTTTGTATGTTATGAACTATAGATTTACCACTTTCATTTTATTTATATCCTTTAAAAGTATGTTTGAATAGCCTACAAATATAATTTAGCTGGGATGCAAGGTAAATAAGAACGTACATGTAGATGTTATTTTTATGTAATTTTCAGTTTTGTATGTTTTTTTTCTTAATTACAGCTGTGTTAGTACTTAATATTTTATTTTGCATTAATTTATGTGCATGAATATATTGAGGCTCTACCAATAGATACCCCCAACTTGCAGTGCGGGAGAGAGAGGAGGAGTTCATACCTCCACTGTGATGACTCTGTTCACCAGCCAGCTCTATTCCCCTCCTCACAAGACAGTCTCTCTTCTATACTACAGTAAAGACTGGCCCTTGCCTGCTATGACATAGAACTCTTGATGCAACATTATGTTAACATTTACATTTTTTTGTTTTGTTTCAGTGTAGGGTATGTTATGTATTTTTTTTATGTCCCATCATATCAATGGTGTTTAATAACGCCATTACTGCATCACACCATTGATCTGTGATGTGTCATAATTTGTAATATAAAATGTTTCTTAATTTATTCATTTTCTTTCCATGCAAAATCTAATCTACCCGATATACCATATTACATATGAATTATTAATTAGTAAACATCCATTACCACTTGCACCTAATTTTTAATACCCAAAATAGCACATTCAACAAATCCACATTGCATCACTTAACTGTTGTTTAGTATCAGTTGTTTACTTCAAACTCGTTCTGCAGCAGTTACGCAGCATTCATTGGGCCTTGGGGAAAAACGAACCAGTTGTAATACAAGAGAGTTAATGTCTGTGTCCTTGCCTGCAATAGGCATCTGTTAATTTGCATGTGCACTTGAGTCAAACATCTACTGCCACTATGTCAATGTACAAACGTATAACTTGCACACAACATTATTACAGATATTGAAATCAGTGTTAATTATTGCCTTTCGGTTTTACAGTTACATTCTTTATTTATGAACATTACACATTTAAATTTTAGTTTCATGCGAAGTCGTTAGGTACCTGACCTACAATTCAGCCTATGAAAAGTTTGAGTTACGAAACAGTCTCGAGAATGCAACACTTTCGTAACTTTGATTACTTATAGTTGTGTAGACACTGTAGCAAAAATTATTTTTCTGAAAACAAAGCATTCCTTATGATTACGTATGCAAACCAATGCCGCAAGAATGGTAGGTTCTGTTAGACCTCGTTAGGAAAAATGTTGATTGGTTACTGTAGTAAAAATGTAGTTTAAAATTTCTGGTGTTTAAAAGATAAAACTGAAGTAATCTCTCGGTTTAAGGTCTTCCTGTTTGATTCTTTCACTTTTAACAACTGTATTTTTTGGTCCCAGCTAAAGATCCAACATACTTGTATAATTCAGTTTAGAAACTTCTTCAATTTAATGGTGATTTTTTTAGTCCCTTAAGAGTCAAACTGAGAGATTACTGTATTATGTTTTGTTAGGTAAAAATTGAAACCCAATATTAAATTTATAATTACATATAAGAAAGTGTATTACTATTACTACTACTAAAAACTCTAATCCTCGTGTGTGTTGCACCATTACGATTGGGTTTTCTGCCTTGCTTACAGAGTTCCGAAATGGAAGGTCGAATATTCTGGTTGCTACAGACGTTGCTGCCCGTGGCTTGGGTGAGTAACTGGTGTAATTGTGTGTCAAGTTGTAGTGGGGTGGTGGAGGGGAGAGTCCCAGACTGTCTCGACAAAGTTTACATAGTTTGTTGTTCTGACGGTGCCATATTTGCTCATACCTTCCTGCTCATAGGATTAACAATTTTTCTCCAGTTGGTAACAATTAGTAGAATCCATAATATACACGTATTGACATTGTTTGCCATACAGTCTACTGATAGTCATTACATTTTTTGTGCTTGAGTTTACAAGCTTCTGTTATTAAATTTTCCAATTTTCAGAAGAACAGCGGTTAAATTTTCATCGGCCATCTAACGTATAATATTTAAATGTAAATCTGGTTTAATGATATTTAGCAATTATTTTGGTTTGTAGTGGAAATTTGTTCATAGTACTCGTGTTCAGCATGAAATCTGTTTAACAATCAGTCTCTGTTGTAAAAGTAATTTTTCAAATAAATAAATGGGGTAGGCAATTCTTCGGAACAAAGCAATGCTCAATGAGTACTTTATTTTGTTTTATTATAAAAAAAAGTTTTATTGTCTTTGTTACTTGGAGAGTGCAAAGAATGTACAGTATTAATGGTAGATTTTCTGGAAGTTAATTATGGTATTTGTGAGTATAACATATTTTCACTTTTAGTAAGAGTACCTTGGAAGGATATATGTACTTTAATTACAGCAGAACCTTGTTAAGACGAGTATAGGTTAAGACGAGAATACGGCCATAACGACAGTATTTCTGTGCACCGTCAATTTCTGTATTAAATACAACATTAATTAATTTGTTTGATACGAGAGCATTTTCACGCCAGTGTACGCTATGACAGAAAAATGGCAGTACGTATGCGGAATACATCACATAAACAACTGGTGGCGCGCTCAGAAGTGAACATCGAGAGTTAATAGAAAGAATCTATTGTACGCGGCATCTCGTACATCTGGTGGTGTGCTCTTGACGTGAATCTCGGAAACAATATTGACGGAGAAGGCATCACAGCGATAAGCGGTAATCAATACTGCGCGATGAGTTAACTCTATATTGACGCATGTACACATAAAGAAAATTGCGTCACCTTTGTCTCCTGGTGGTGTCAGCCCACGCTACCCTAGAGGCCAACGCCCAACGCAACCATGTTATGCTTGCAAGATAGCATTATATTATTTAGCATTCTGGTCAGAATTATTTTCTTTTGTTCATACACAAAAAATTTTTTCCTTGTATGAAAATATGTTACAAGAGGTGATGTTTAAAGTGCGTATACTGTGTCATTGTTTTAACGTGTGTATTAGTTTCACATAAGCAGATGCATAATCAACACGGCATCGTCATTCGTCCACAAATGTTAACGTATATGTAACTTTTTTTAATGTGTTTATTGAAATTTTCGGTTTTTTGAAAAACAATAATATTTTGAAATTTTATTGTTTTGTTGTTGGAAGGTAGTAATGTCGTGAGTGTATATCAAATTTTGTTAAAATTGTTCCAGAGGTTTTCGAGATACGGAGTGTTTAGTTTTTTGGGGTCCTGCATAGCACGTCATAGGCACACTGTCACTAGTACATAGTGTAGGAAGGGAGAGGAAGACGGAGAACTGACGATCTATCTGCAATATCGGTTGAGACGAGCATCTGTTATAACGACAATTTCTGCCGTCATTGTCAACTGTTGTCTTAACGAGGTTCCACTGTACTTGTAAGCCCATGTATCTGGGCAAAAAAATTGATTTGAAGGCATTAAAGTCTGGAAAAAAATATTTTAATTTCAATATTATATTTTTGTGTAAAACTTCAAATTTTCCCCGTAGTTAAAATACAGTATAAAGTAAATCATTTCATATTTTCTCAAATGATACACAACAAAATGGTGGTGTCGCCATGTTTCATTTCGTATTGTGGTTCGTTCAATACCTTGTTGCACAAATGGAGTGAATACAGCAGCGGCCGAGCTGGCTGCCATACAGAAATGCAGTATTCACTGGAATGGCCTCGGCTGGTAACTATAAGTGTTGTAAGAAAAGGAAATTGGGTAGAATGTCAGATGTGGCTGATTTTTCATGTAAGAATTTAAATTACTCGAAATTGCCACAGACCTGGAAAACAGGGAATTGTCAGGGAATTTTGTGAGAGGTCAGGGAATACAGTAGAACCCCTATATTACACTTTCTAAGGGATAATTGAAAAATGGTGTAAATGAAGGGAAAATGTAAATGGAGGGAAACAACAAAAACTGTAACAGAACATCTATTAATTAAAATTTTTTACAAGTTAATTCATAATTGCAGGACAGATGAAATATGTAACCTCAAAAAGTCTTTATAAAAAAATGATAACCTTCTAACAAAAAATTTTGTTTAGCATATAAATTCTTCTGAGCATAGATTAAGAAAAGGTGTGTTGCATACTACTAACATTGATTAAATTGCCCCTTCTGTTTTTAAAACTTTTTGTACACATACATAATACAGTCTGCATTTTTCTCTCTACTAAAATTTCCTCATTTTTAAACAATATCAACATTTAATTTGTAATTTGAGGGGAAAATATTGATGGCTTCATAAAAAAATAAGTGTAAATCAGGGGAAGCAAGTATCAACTGAAGTGTAAATGGCAGGAATACAGTACATTGTTAGTATAGGGGAAATAATGGGAACCAGAAAAAATGGTGTAATTAGGGGGAAAGAGTAATTCAGGGGAATGTAAAATCGGGGTTCTACTGCAGTTTTACATACACGATGGATGGCAGGAAAGAAAGTATATGGTTAACATTTTTATTTACTTTAGCGGTGTAAGTGTATTGCAGTTCTGAGTATTCTAAATGCATGTACAGTATTAGGAATATAACATAAAGTTAAATGTAAACATGCATGTACATTTTAGTTTACTTTGTCAGTACTGTATCTCAATAAATCATTTTCAAGAAGTAACCCACAACAATTAATGAGTGGAGAGATTTAGAGGACTCTTGAACAGCTATGGTTTAGACTTGGCGGGGAGGGGGTGAGATTATGAACAACGTGTACGGAGCAGGACTGAACTGCAGGGGCATTTGAAACGGAAGATCTCTAGAAAACTAGGGACCACAACATTATCCGGGCTGATTCCAACGTGAGAAAATCCGAACTGACCCTGCTAGGGATCAGACACAGATTACATTTGTGGATGCCAGTGATCTGCCATACCTCTACAGTTAACTATGTTATGTCTGTTCACAAAAGGATACAGAAGTACCTATGTGCAATGGTATTGGGAATATGTGTTAGCAAAACTTTAATTGTGAATGATTTTGTAGGAAAAACTGGTTATTAGGGCATGTGAATTTTGCTCAATCAAACAGTAAATTTTTTTCTCGTATGTAGGGTAAACCTGCTTGGAGAAGTGGGAATGTCATATTCAGTTTTCTGTGGTCTTCCTTTTGATGGCACTGAATTATTATTTTATTTGAGGTCTACAGTAAAACAATGTTATCTGGTACTTGAATATCACACTTGGACTTCAGTAGTCTTATTACCCTAGTCATTTTGGTGCACAAGTCATTTTGGTGCACAAGTCATTTTGGTGCACTTGAGTGTAGGTAAAAACTACTTTTTCAAATAACTGAAGGATGAAACATAGCTTACTATACTTGTGCAAGTATAAAGCACTAATTTTGAACACCAGTAATTAAAGATATAAAATATTCATATATCATCCATGACAAAAAAAAAATAGTCATATTTATAAACATAATGCCATAAGCATTAAGACAAAAAATTTTGCTGCCCAAATTATTTTTACGGATTTACATGTTCTAAATCATTTCCAAAAAATAAAATCACGTCTTGGGTGTAAGCAAGGAAGAGTGGAGTATCTACCACAGCATTTAACCTCTAGCATACAGCACATGCTGCAGATGGGAGTATCTCCCACAATACTCTTTGGCTATGTTTAGAGCCGAGTCCTGTGAAGGCTGCCCTACCATTTCCAAAGTGATGTTGTACAAATGGCAGTGCACTGTACATGCGTTTTGTGATTAGTAAAAGATTTTTCACTTAGTTTTATTTATTTATTTATAGTTGCTACAATTTATTAGTGGTATTTTTAATATCTTAAACTGGCAATGAAATATACAGCGACTTAAAAATGGTGTTCTAATTTGATATGCTATATTACACAAGTGGGAACGTGGCAGCAGCAGAATGTATTTTCAGGTACCAAAATTTTTTTGAATGTACGTTGTGAGTATGTACGTACGATACTGTTTAATAACCCAGATTAACCAGGTAATTTTTCAAATGTTACATGATTTTGTTACCATACCACAATGTTAATGTACTATTATTGTCGGCGCGAATTGGAATACCACATTTTCAAAATATTGACCATGTTTGTTTACAATGTGCTGCATGTTCATTCAACAGCACATAAATAAATCTAGATGTAAATATTTTTCTAATTGTTTACATGATTTGCATATGCGATTGCAAGTTCAATAGATTTTTTCCTGGACCAATTAAAAGTAACAAACTTCAACGTGCTATCGAACATTTGTTTAACTCGAAATATTTCTCTTAACGAATTTCGGCAACTGAAATTCTTATCGAAATGAAAGTAGTGAAAATTTGATTTCAGTTTTTGTATACCGATCCCCTTATAAAACAAGAAAAAATGATTAATTAAAAATTGGCAAAAACATTTACTTGCAACTCGAACTTGTCCTTGATATAACATTACCAGCAGCATTGTCATGTGTACTGCAGTGTACTAAGTTTTCCCCTTTCATCTAACCTCTTGAAGTTACTGGGGATCAGGGACTAAAAGGTCAAAACAAAAATTAAGTATTGGTTCATGAAGCACATATTTTTGTGATGACTAGTGATGTTTTTGTAGCGAGATGATGCTCTTATTGAGTGGAAACAGTTTGCTAGTTCCAGGTATGCTCTGAAGTAAAGTGCACTTTTAATATAGTATTTTGATTGTGTTTTATTACTATGGCATGTATCTATGTCATGAATTTGTGATAATGTGATGTCAATTCAGAAGTGTTAATGTGCTCAGGGTATTTTGAATAGATAATTGCAGCGCGTGTCGGTAATGCCAGTGACAGGAGAAGTTATAGTGTGCAATTTGTGCTCGAGGAAAATTAGTTTATGCTGGAGAAAACAATTTATTATTGAGTGAATATGGTTCTCATTAACCTAAAATAGTTTGGAATTATACTGTATTTGCTGGCGTATAAGTAACAGTTTTGTGCAATTTCAAGCTGTATTATTACGTACTTCACATATATGGCACTACAAACATTTTGGTAACACTGACTTGTGAATGATAGTTTTACCGTACAAAACATTAAATGTAGTGCTTGAAAAATAGACTTAGTTTACCTAGTATCATAAAAAATATTCATTTCACAAATTGTCAGTCCTTCATAATGATGCTGGTAAGAATATAGGCCTACACTATGTACGTAGGTATAAAGACAGTATGCACCATACAGCCATTTTTCCAACCTTCTTAAAACTATATTTTTAAACTTCAGGTGTATTTTGCTTAAAGATATTTTTTGTGTTATTTTATCACTTTCCTCTACTGTGCCAAAATTTTAGCTTCACTTGGAGAGTTTCAGCTAGCTAGGCGTGAACAAAAGAAATGCTACACGTAGGTTTACGTATCTTCAGTTTCCGATACTAAGTGTAGTGTTCGTAGCTATCAATTAGAAAACAGTTTGCCTTGCATTTAAGTCCATGTCTACAGTATATGCACAACATTTAGAGATAACTTGTATATTTGTCTTGAAATTTTCGGCGGAAATTGTCTTTTACCGGGGCGTATTTTAAAATTCACGCATTTAACTTATTTCATATTCTGTCTACGGTGTATTTTTCGTCTGTCTTATGCGCTGGCAAATACAGTAATGTCAGGTGTACTGTCTGGTCGTGAACAATTTAAACAGTCTGGGTTGTTTTTGTCTGTTTCAGAGGCACATGCAAGATGACAGTAGTTGCACTCAGGTCAAGTATTCAGTTAAATAAATAAAGTGCAACTTCTGGCAGTGCCTCTGCTCTATGTAGTTACGTACTGCTCACAGCAACGTGCATGCGAGAGCACGTTGGCTGTCTGCTCTCCCCTTACGTTGCTGGATGACACTCCAGCCCATCCCCACCAACCTGACTTGACTATTACGTACATACTTGGTGCAACTTGTTCTGTACCTGTAGTCAGAGGTGAGCATTCTTTCAATAACATTCTTTTACCAGTGTTTCTGCATGTTTGTCTTTATATCTGCCAGCTTTACTGAGCCAAGTGTATGCTTCTAATGACCAGTGCTATTGCAGCATTGGCTCTCGCTTTGAATTCTTCATAAGGACGTTGTTGCTGTATGTAGTCCTACTCTAAATTGAAATAGGCAATGTATCCTTAAGTAGTCTCTTTAGCCGTGTTTAAGAAGTCATCCCTTAATAATCTTTAATTATGCTGTATCTTTGAATCAGTGAGGTTTCGTGTTAGTTTTATCACTTGTTTGCAAACAAAAATGTATAAATATTACATTTATGTCTCATAACAAGAATTGTGTTGCATACTTTGTGCATTGTAAAATTTGAACCTGCACTCCACTATTAAACTAAATTGTGCCTTACATTTTCAGTTCTCTTCCAAATATGGCTCTTTAATTTAAATCGATTGGAAGGTTTCAACTTAGTAAGCAGTTTAGTCTGTTATTTTCTCAGTTATTTTCACAGTCCTATCTATTTGGCTATAATTTAATTATGATTTTATGAAACTCAACTAAGGCAAAAGGTCAGCATTAACAAACCCGTGCTTGTGCAGTCTTTAGTACTCAAGTCCCAACATTTCCAGCTATGTTTTTATATATAGAGACAAGTGTTTTACGCGACGCGCGAAATCGCGAAATTTTTGCGAAATTTGTCACTTCTGTTTGAAATCGCGAAATTGATTAATCATGTGCGAAATTACGAAAAAATTGCGCTAATTTTGACGTGTTCCCTAGTAAATTACGACTGATCGAGATATCAATTATATGAATCGAGAAAATCGATTTTCCGACTGCGACGGCGAGTTTCGATAGTATCGAAAGAGACATGAAAGTGGCGGTTGTAGGCTGAGGATGATGCAACGTGTTTATTTAACCTTGTTTTTTTACGTGATTCCTGTTTACTTTCGTTTGAAATTCGTAGTGATAAAATAAATATTATGTCGTTTAATACGGCAACATTAACTACGAACAAAGAAATTTACGTTTGTAATAATGTTGTGAAGTATAATTTGCCACACTGGATGTCTCGGAAAATGACACATCGAATTGTATTCACGCATCGCGTAAAATGATAGGAACGAATGAAATAATTCTGCATAAATTTTCCGTTGACAAAAACGAGTGAAAACAAAAAATTAAAATAAAATTGTTGCGTCTTAAAAAGAACATTTAGAGCGAAACACGAATGAACAAATTCAAGGTATGTAGGTTATGCTATTCGAAGTATTTCATTCTTTATGGCGTTTTTGTAACTTCAAGTAATACAGACGCAGCCATAAAATATTACGTACATAAATTTATCTCGCAGTTTAAATAAATTGTTAGGCATAATGGAAAACAGAGGTTCAACATAACCTAATATTAAGCACTGGATTTTCTGCATTGTTTTTAGATTCTGTCTGATTTTACTTGAGAAAAATAATACCGATAATAGCTTCTTCTTGCGACTAATGTTTATAAAATTG